>LN891221.1:0-19399 GCA_900010015.1 Tuber aestivum
AGGGTTAGGGTTAGGAGTTAAGTATATTGACTATTAGAGACAGGAGTCCACTACCACGAGTAGATACTACAGCCAGACGAGACATCATAGTTGAGACAACCAAGCAATCAACAGCCCAGGAGACCACCACTACCAAGATAATAGCAGAAAATAGAACTAAGACCACAAGGTCTGAGACAACCACGGGGTCAGGTATAAAGCCCCTGACAGGCACAAGACGCTTGTGGGGGACCCACAACCTCCAAAGAACATGACCATTAGTGTAAGCCCACCAAGGAAGGCATTTGAGAGGAAAGGTACAAGGCCCTCAGTCCAGGCCGACGTGATCAAAGGTACTAGGCCCACAATGATGGCCGACAGGATCAGAGGTACGCTGCCCTCAGTGATGGCCACGAGAGTGGAGTACTGAAAAAGAGATGCAAATTTGAAGCAGGTTAAGTGAACAGAAAGACAAGTTAGGAGGAGGTGACAAGAGGAACCAAAATTACAGAAACCATAAAACAGTCACAGCATAGTGGATGATATTAAAAATTGCGTAGTAGCATCAATAGTAAACTTGCAAACAAGTAAGATAAGAAATCAATGCAGGAACTGCACCACAATGTAAAAATCAGCAAAGTAAGAACAAGATATTATTGTGAATAATAAAAATGTCATGATACAGGTACAGATAGTGCAGAGACTCGGATGTGGCAAAAACTTCATTCAAAATCATATGTGAGCAGAGTACTTTGAAGGAGTAAAGAATAGTTAATTTGAAGGTAAGATAGGGAGAAGAGAAAAGCACAAAATGAAGTATGGAGAGAGAGCTGCTGAGAAAAGAAGGTAGGATGATGAAGGAGATTGGTGAGTATAAAGTGCATCAAAAGAGTCAGAGATAGAAGAATAACTTGAAAGAATTAGAGAGAGACTAGAGAGAGGAATGAGTAGAGTTGAGAGAATAAAGCTACAAGAGCTTCACCATAGTGGAGTACCAGAAGTCCAGCAAAGTTTGAGCTTTGGTCCACTCACTCTCGTTGAGTAAGAAGTCCATGATGGTGTACTTAATATCATCTCCGAAGAGGATTAGATCTATCTGGTAGAGTGCCTGCTGCTCAGTACTCAAAAGAGATGAGGGGTATGGCATGCATTGCGTATGACCCCGGTTGAAGCGTTTTCCACAGGGACATTTCCTACCCCAGCCGAAGACACCACGCCTCCATGCCAGAAACTTGGTCTGAATGGCTGGTAGAGCATAGAGGACTGAATCACAATCGAGACCAGTGGGGCGCTGGGAGGGCCTGGTAATTCGGATGAGCTTGGCCGCTGTGTTTGGGAGGTGTAACAACTTGTTCCTCTTGTCTTCTATGAGGATTAATGCAAGATCCTGCTTGGATAGAATGTTGCCATCCAAGTCCTTGGCCTGCCGGACTAATCCTTCGCGGTACAGAGCTGGTATCGGGTGGAATTGATCCAGAAGCAGTGGTGCTGAGCGGGGTCCTGGGCGCAAGCAGAAAGGCCTAGAGAGTTGGTTGTGTGATGCTTGGTTAAGCATGGCCCGGACAGGATTGTCAGTGTGTGCAGTGACGAGATGGTGGTAGAAACGAGTAAAGAGATGTTGACCTCGGTCATTGAAAGGTAGGAGGCCCAGGAGATTGCCCGTCACGTGGGGGCGTTTGGCATTCCCTCCTGCAATCCAGTTAATACAGTCATGATAGGTCTTTCGCAGGATTTCCCAGGCCGGTGTCCGCCGATGGTCCAGGTAATGAGCATACAGAAGGGGCAATGAATATTCCAAAGAGGGCGACAATACTGCCTTGAAAATGTTGTAACGTATGCGCGGGGCCCATGTATCTGAAAACCAGCTGATGGCTCCCCGGAGTCTCTCAACCCGCTTAGACAGCATGTGGGCTTGTTGGAGATAATCCATACCCTGCCTGTTGAACATGACCCCTAAGTACTTGTAGGAGGTCACCCGGGGAACTGGCTGGTGGTCAAGAAGAAGTCTGTGGGGGGGAGTAGCAGGAGTACCAGTGGAGCTGGTTGATGTTTGGAGGTGACCACATTTGTGAATATTGAAGGACATGGCGTGCTGGGAGGACCAGTTAGAGGCTTGATCCAAAAGTGACTGAGACCTGGAAACCGTGGGTGCCATGATTACACCATCATCAGCAAAGAAGAGGGCAGCAGGGAGATGTTGTGGTAGGCCCTTATTCAGGTCATTCAGGAGACTGTTGATGAACCTGGTGAACAGAACTGGAGAGAGTGGTGAACCCTGAAGAAGGCCACAGCTACGAGAGCAATGCATAGATACCACACCATTGACAACAACTGAGAATGTCATATCAGTATACATGAGCTGCTTGACTAAGTGCAGAACAAGGGGATGGATATTCTGCTTCTCCAGTTCCCTCTTAAGGTGAGGCCATTGGACCTTATCAAAGGCTGAGGCGAAATCCAGGAAGGTGATATGCAGTCCCGGGTTGGCTTGAACTCGGTGGTGGAGAGCAAGGACATTGGTCAAGCTAGAGTATCCAGTTCGGAAGCCAGCCTGAATGGATGCAGGATGGAGGTTGCCAGAGTGGCAGACAGCAGATAGGATTAAGGACTCAAATAACTTGCGAAAGAGGCATATCAGGCTGATTGGACGTGAATTTTGTACCGTATGTGGCTGTGCTTTGTCCTTGTGGAGCGGGTAGAGTAATGAATGGTTCCACCGCGTCGGTGTTCTTCCTGTTCGAACACAAGCCTGGAACAGTGTACTCAGTTCAACAGCGAAGTTGGTATCCGTCAGGTGCCTCAACATTTGGATCTGTATCCCATCAAGACCCGGGGAAGTACTAGTTGATCCTTTCATGATCTGGTGACGGACAACCTCTGGTGAGAGCCGGTCTAGGAGGCCTGAAGCGAGCAGCTCATTATCTGTAAATTGTTCATTGCAGTGTGGACGGGCTGCATGAGGATGTAGTACTCCCGATGAGGTGGCTCGGCAGGAGTCTGGGTGGGATGGGGGGTCTGGGTCAATATTCCTTGAACCAGAGGAAGTGTTGAACATTGCAGAGTAATGTTTGACGCATTCCTCAAGGGGAGTACAAGTACTGGTGGAGCTTATGAGTGGGACATTCCCAGGTGAGGCACGCAATGCGCGCTTCATGAGCTGCATTGTTGCAGCCATATCATGCCGTGCTGATAGGTGTAGTGTAACGTTATCAGATTGCCTGCGAACCTTGTCTGGTTGGTATGTACCCAGGACATTCTCCGATATGGTATGGACCTTGCAACATAGGAGTGCATCCAACATATCAACATCAAAACTCTCGGATTTTGAGTAGGAACTGCTGAAATCATGGAGGATTCGCCAGGAATCCCGATATCTCTGGGCTGTCTCGGTGTAATTCAACCTTTGGATTTGAAAGCGCAGCAGAGCATGGGGATGGGAAGTGGGGCCAGGCAGGATGGGAGTGGCGGGTGAAGTGGTCGTACTATAAGGCTTGAAGGGAGAGTGGTAGAGTACCTGTAGCAGGTACTTGTGATCAGTATGAAGAGAAAGGTGGTCTGTGTGGAGAAGGCGGAGTTGAAGGTGAGTGCGGTAGCACCGGGTGGCAAATGCATGATCTGGAATATTGTCTGCTACAGTATGGTTGTCATCATTGGATAAATGGACCATATCGTGTAGAACAGCCCAATTCTGGATTTGGTGTGATCGAAGGTATGTGGATGAGGCTTGTGCAGGTCTCCTGTTGTTTCTGCTGGAATTGCAGTGAAAGTGGCAATTGAGATCACCAAGAAGTAAGTTGACAGGACCAATGGAATTGAATTCAGTGGAAATAGCGGTGTTTGACATTGAGTATGGGGGAAAGTAGACGGCAGCAAAGCGGAGGCCTGGAATTGAAACAGTAATAGAATGTGTTGTAGCGAAGGTGTGTTGGATGAGAGACCGAAAATGTGGCATGACCAACAAATATATGCCGCCGTGGTGACGGCCATAACGGGGTTTTTGCGCAGTAGTGTGGCTAAGTGTGGTAGAGGAATGAACCAGCGGATGTGATAATCGAGATTCGTGGTGCTGATACCAGTGTTCAGCAATGAAAAGACAGTCAAACGATTGTTCGAGGAGGCCGATAGCCTGTGCAAACTTTCTGTCTGGCCGAGAGTTTGCATTAAGGTACCCTATTCGGTGCATTATTGCAGGGAGGAAGTAGCGCGTATTGTTGGCTTCAGTACCAACATCTTTCTTGGGGGTTCCATAGTTTCGTCTTGACTATATATGGTGACAGACTTCTGTCAATATCTACTGACTTCTCTTTCTTTCACTATTCTGTACTTCTTGTTTCTTGTTTTTTTGCATTTTCATTTCTTTTCTTGGGGGGGTTTTTTTTTTCACACTTTTTTTTAATAGTCTGTGAAGAAACAAGATAGGAAAGGGTTTACATACCACTCTGAGTCTATGCTATCAGCAGAAATTGTACGTAGTCTCTTGCGTGATGCAAATCTGGCGGCACCAGCCATCACATCCAATACTGGCTGAGCAGCGGATGGACCTTCATCCAGGGCTGGATCATGTAGGTTGATTGGTGGTAGGCTCTGGGGAACTGGATGCTGTTCAACTGCAATGGTGCCCTGGCGGACCAAGTTGCGGTGCAGCTCCTTCCCTACCCCGCGATTATTCGCCCACTGAATCAGTGAACGCCGGGTCGAGTCCCGTTTACTAGACGCAATTGAGGAAGCAATTCGTTTCACAAAGTCCTGCTTGAGGATTGAATCCTGGGTCTCTGGGGTAACCTCCCCCTCCCAATTAAATGACGTTCCTGCCAGTGGATCAAACGACTGACGGACATGGTAATTCTTCTCCTTCATAATAAGCTGCTTCATGTGTTCGGCATGATTCTTGACCACTAGGATTTCTAGAATCGACCGATCAATCCAAGAGATATTTCTTACATGCCGAATCTGGAGAGAGATAGGTCGTTGCATCAACCGGCGCTTCACATCACTAATTGGAAGGTAAGGCACGCCGACGACATAGATGGCGGTGGACCCCACCTGTGGTCTCACTTCAGGCTGCTGTAATGGGGAGTCTGGATCAGGGTCAGGGGTGGCCTCTGCTTGCTGCATACAATTTACCCGGGTGAAGGAGGCTGGTAGCTGCCTTCGATATTTCACCCTTGAGGTATCACCAGCACCGGAACTTCCAGTCCTCGCCACAGTCGCATAGGTAACTGGCTCTGTCTCAGATGGTAGAAGTGGTGGGGACTGGTCAGTCCTGGCTTGCATGGACCCTATGGTGACTATG
The DNA here is from genome assembly GCA_900010015.1 of Tuber aestivum. Taxonomy (NCBI): domain Eukaryota; kingdom Fungi; phylum Ascomycota; class Pezizomycetes; order Pezizales; family Tuberaceae; genus Tuber; species Tuber aestivum. Next base: position 5,273 of record LN891221.1, read on the forward strand.
TCCGGCTCCGGAGATTGTGCACGCATATCCTGGTCCTCCTCCTCACATGTTGGTGAACTATTCCGAATCCTGGTCGGCGTGTAACCACTAGGTAATTGTTCCGAAATCGTTGGGGGTACAGGACTCTGAATCATTGGTTATCAGGGGTTATTACTAGCTCAGCTACAGGGAAGGAGGAGGTTGGGGAGGGGTAGTCAACTGATTCCCAGGTTCCTGAGAGTGGATTTCAGGAGAAACCTGATGTAGGTAACAAGCAATGGGGGTAAGCACTTACAGCACCACAGGAAGCAATCTGTGTAGTGGTAATTCTTTTGTCGCATCTCTTTATATGACGGTCCCATGCATTGGACAATACCTGAACTGCATCCTCTAATTTCTGACGGGACCTTTGCTCTTGCTCCAAGGATTGGCGTAGATGAATTACCTCGGCCTGAATTTCCATGACCAAGTGAGGAGGATTACCGTGTCCTGTACAAGCAGGATTCGACCATTGCTATCAGCATGGTTACAATTTGAACAGCATGGAAAAACGTGTTACAGGAAATTATTTGGACCATGTACTCTTTGTTCTGCAAATAGTAATGAAAGTAAAATGCACAATACAAGGTACATTGACAAGGTGAAGGAGTGACAGGGATTCAAACCTTCATTTGCTTCCACTGCCTCTGCTGGGCATGGTGGATTGATTGACGGATGTACGGTGTTTCTAGACCCCTAATTCCAGTTGTGGATGCAACAACAAGGTCAACCTGATTAGTTGGGATTGTACACTTCAATATGGACTGGAGAGATGCTACAAGGATGCTATTGCAGTTGGCCAGCCAGTAGGCCAGCCAGACAAAGCTTGAGTATAGGTGGTAAGGCTGAGTACTTACCTCTACTATGTCTACTATGTTTGCCCCCACAGATGTTGCAGGCAGTCTTCCACTAGCATTCTGATGGGGTGAACCACCTCCTCTGCCATATTGATACCCATGTGTGTTGTTCACACTTACAGTAGGACAGTGTTGATCTGGCCTGATTAGCATCTAGAGGATATTATATTTGTAGTATAACAAGCGGCTCCAGAACTGCGTGGTGCCCGAAACCTGAGAAGATGGAAAAAAAAGAAATAATGTACTGCAAGCAGGAGTGGGGTGCAGGGAGGAGGGGGTACAAACCATCCGGTACCTGCGTGGAGGAAGTAAAGGCGGCTGTCGGTAGGGGGTGAGGAATACATGGCTGGCTACCACAGAGGTGAATAAAATCGGTGACACTAATAGATCTCCCACAACAGGGGTGGGAGCGACAAACAAACCGCCGATATCTCCGACCATCTGCATCAGCCTTACCTGCGACGTCCTTGGCAAAGGCTCCTCTGCGTGGGTCATGGTACCCACAGTTGGGACAAAGCAGAGTGGTATTAAATTGGGCGTGAAGTAGTTCCGCGGTGTCCCGTTTGCCATCCTCGGCACGGGGGGGAAGGCCGGCTGCTCTACCCATGACCACAGTATATGTACACTAGTGGATGCGAGGTTGAAGCTAGTCTTTCAGCAACAGCGAGATTTGGGCGAAGGTGTGCGGTTAGGACTAGTAGACTAGTCGGAGTAAGGAGGTGTGGGTGTTAAGGTCGTGATGATGGGCAAGATCGGGTAGGCGGCAGCTGATCGGGACTTGGTAGCACTGCTGGCCTCGGGGTCTGTGAAGTGACGACAGATGATATCAGCAAAACTGGTAATATTCACCGTACCAGGAAGCTTCTACCACTCCAAACCTGTGATGAGAATATGGGTGGGTTGACGTACGGAATTGGATTCCGGTATCAGGCCCAGGCAGAATATTTGGCTATATATACTGTGGATCGAGTCTCCTTTACACCAGGGCAATTCTGCTCTGCAATTTTCCCGTTCTCCAATCTCCGCACGCTTCTTGATCCCCTAGTCTATTAGTCATCAGTACTGTCTGAGAGGTCAAACCCAGGGTTTGACTTAGGTGAGAGTGGATGCACCTGGTCTGCGTGGTTTGTAAAGACCAGTAGTAAGTTGAATCCCTTTACGGTCGCTTGCAAGGCTAATCTCTGTCGTTGGAAGCGCCGAGGCTCTACCCGTTCAGGTCAGCAAAAAAGAGTGCATTCACCATTCACACCGCCCGATCAGTGTACAATCCCAAACTCAAACAACCGGGACCAAGTAGGAGGAGGGACCTACCAAGTCCCTAACGTGCCAGGTTAATACTTTTCCCCTGGTTTCCAGTCGCGGTCGGATTCCTATCACCTAGTCAGTGCTTATCGTGTACTGTGAACAGGAAGTTCTACATCCTACTTACAGGCTTAGTAAGGGGCTGCGGTTCCTTCAACACTGCTCTAGTGGCAGTAGCGCTCGGGGATTGTCCTGGACCAAATTTCCACCGTTTTCCAGGGTTATTTCTCTCAGGTAGGCTGGGGTTTGAGAAAGGTCAAACCGTGGGTTTGACCTTTGTGCTTGGCACTTGCTTACTAAGCTATATCAGTGGCTAATAGATGCGAAGGAGGAGGACAGGACCGGGAAATTCTAGGAGCAAGAGCGTATTGGTAGGCTTGTGGGAACAGGGTGACCTTTATATCCTGCTGATTACCACGAAGAGGGCCATTCCTCTGGCTGGTCCAGTACGTCAGTGGCGGTAAGCGTCCTGCCCCCCCCCGCCCCGATGCCTGAGCTGGTGGGTGCGGATAGAGTATCCTACTGGAGAACTACAGTTGTGCTGTACTAATATTATTCTACGCAGAGTGACCCACCCATCCCCTCAGGTCTCAGTCCATCTGTCCTCTTGCCCATCTTGGGCCTACCGAACTCACATCCCTCCCTCCGTATTGCCCTGTGCCTATATCCAGCTTATTATTCCGAACGCCCTCATCATTATCACTTTTGGTATCACAAAAAGAACCCTCCGTGTCACTATCATTATGGTAGCTATGATGACGCCCACCGATGCCACCATGGCACCGCAAGATGCTACGCAGGCCAGCCCGAATATCCTCCCTCAAGCACCCTCCGCGCCGGGTGATCCCCCTGTGGTTACTTCCGTTCATAATGGTCGAGGCGTATCTGGCAACAGCATCCCACGTGAATTTCACCTCCTACCTGATGGCAGTATCTCCGCAGCGGGATACTTCCGCGGCCTCGATCCACAGCAGGCAAGCCGATCGATGCAACACTTAGAGGCTGAGTACGCAACTTTTAGTTCCACTACCATATCACATGAGGAGCCCAGTGCCGGTACCACTCAGGCTGTTGTCCGTACAGATGGTGTGGGTACCAGAGTGCGAGGCGCAACCGAGGTGTCTACCATGACAGACTTGGCAGAGATGCCCCAAGATCGCGATCGGGGAGACAACAGCAACTTGAACAATATCATGCAGGCAGATCGGGATGGTGTGAAGGATCAGCGTGAACTCGACCAGGTTCGCAGGCTCCAGGTGTTTTGGGGAAAGCGCCACTGGAGTAATAAGTTTGATATCTATCAACTGTACGAGGGTCCCGTGCAGCTTACCATCTCATGGTGGAATCGACTACTGTCTTGGATCTGGGCATCCTTGACTTCAGAGCATATGAGTGCTATGCATGCAGTGCTGTATCGTCTTCGAACCAATTCCACGACACTACTAAACATTGAGCATGAGAGGGATGGTGGGAGGATGCGCCCCGAGCTGCAGCAGAACATGATCCGCGACTATCACAAGGTTCTTCGCTCATCTACAAATCAGGATGTTGGTATCCTTGTTCAAAGATTCCACCTCGCCAACCTCTTCCACTCCCATGCTGCATATGTGCAACACTTTCGTGACCAAAGCTTATCCATCCAGAGCTCGCACCAGAGGGTCAATCGTGTTCTCGTAAAAGTCTTCAATGACGAGATGCACACAGCGGTAAGCCTCCAAATGGTACAGAACCAAGTAAAGGAAGGACGGCACTGGAATCAGCTACTGGCAAGCCCACTTACGAGGCATATGGGGGCCGGCTTGCTACTAGTACTGCCAGTGACGGGGTACAGTGACATAGTCCGCAAAACGGCAGACCAGGTTTGGACCTTCCTCCTAACCCAGCTACATAACATTTGCCCACGGATGCTAGAGCTGGCAGAAGCCCTCAGTCCTATCGCGGAATCGGTAAAGGCTGAGGGTGTGGGTTTCGTGACAAGCCCCCTCCTTGGCTATGAGTTACGATCTGCTACCAGTCTTCATGTCGACCAGTTGACCCGCCCCAAGCTCGATGCTTGCTTGGCCATCCACCACAATCTCAACATACGGGATGCACTCCGCACAATACAGGCACATGGGAGGGGGGTGGATCCAGCCAAAATTGAGGACCTGGTAAGACAGGACTGGGAACGGAAAAATCAACGTGATGGGATCGCCTTCCTCAACCGGGCAGAAGCAGTAGAGAAAAGAGCCCATAGGGAAATCCGATCGCTCCAGCAGCAAGGAAATGCGCGCCTGCATCGTACTGTGGTCCAACTTGAGCCGGGCCAGCCCCAGGCTGGCCCATTGGGAGTTCAAGTGAGACACACTTCACCTTCCACGGCATCAGTCCCGGCTGTTCAGTCAGTCCCGTCTGTGCGACAGGTGAGTCCACTGGCGTTCCTCCGAGTAGCCGAATCTCCTTCCTTATGAGAAGATTTATCTTGGGCTCTGCCGCTTTGTTCGCCCAGAAATAGTGGCCACTGACCCACTCTGTATTACGGTTAGCAGGGTCCGAAAATGGTTCATGTACAGACTCCACCACAGCCTGCAGCAGATGCTTCACCCATAGGAAGATCTGGACGCAAGCGGTACCACTCCCCGGACGGCCAGAGGTCTTGTCCCCACCCAACCCTGAAAGCAGTCAGGAAGACAGGTCCTACCAGTAGCCCAGTAACCTCCAGGCCCGTAGTGGTCAGCCACAATGGAGGGCCGAGCAATACTGCCATTACCATCTACGACGCTCAAAACCGTACTCACTCCAACCAAGAGCCCCGGTCAGACTCTACGGCCAGCTCCTCAGGTTCGGACGATGAATCATCTACGTCCTCCTTCTCTGACCAAGGTGGAGATTGTGGTGCCGCACGCAGGGGAACTGACTCTTATGCAGAAAATCAGTCAGTCATGCTGCCTGAAGGAGAGAAAGAGTCAGATCCTAGGGCATCATCCGATACAGCCAGTACCTCCAGCCCTGCAGAGGACAGATCACATGGCGATGTGCCAAGTGCCTACTTCCCTATGACCGAGTAAGATCTCCCATCACTCTGCTGAATCCCCGATTACCCTCACCTTGACTAAGAGGCAATACAGTCCCGCGGAATGTTTAGCCAGACTTGGTAGGAAGAATGCGACCTCAGCTGATGATGTTGTCACCTACCACACCACTGCTACGACTACCCTAGCATCCCATCCTCATGCTCAAGCACCAGATGAGGGGCCGCAGCATGACAACACAATCCAGATTGCATCCACACAGAGTATGGTAGAACTATCTCCACACTCCGAGGAACCTAGTTCATCCTCTTGTGATAGTTCAACTCCCTCCACTACCCCACGTATCAGGGAAACCCCACCCATCACTGAGCTCCTGGCATCCCGGTCGGATACAGATCCCGTTGATTTAGTCACCCTCCCAAATTCTCCCCACCTCAACTCGGGACCAGTCCACTCCCCTGTCGGCTAATATATTATAACTCCTCCACATATTACTGACAAAACTGCGATCCCCGCCTTATGTTCCATTTCATGTATCAGTTGAATGAGGGAAAAACGCTTGTGATGCACGATTTGTTTATGTTCCGTACTTGCCCTTCTGAGTGAGTCACTAAATGGACCACTGCCACTCCTTCCATTCCTGTGCCTTCACTTTTTGGCTTCCAACTTGATTTCTTTCTATCTTGTTTTCTTCTCTTTCTGCTTCCGTGAGGAGCACAGTTCGTGTTATAATTGAGACCTGTTTTCAGGGTTAGGTGTCCTTCCCGGTTCACTCTCTTGCGGTGGATCCGAGTCCACTCACCTAGATCCCAGTCCCCCCCTATTCCCCTACCCTACTTTGCATACCATCCCCTCATATCATCCTTTTCGGACTCTTCCTCCTCCTCCTCTCCGTCATCCCCCCCTGATGTATCTCCAACTTCCTTGTATCCAGTCCGAGTTGAATGTATTAGTTTCCAATCAAATACTATACTGCAGGTCACACAGCTCATTTTTGCTATATGATTCTCTCACGAATATTGGCATCAGTAAATATCATCTATGAGGTTCCTAACCACCTACTATCCTGCGCATCAAAGAGTGTCAACTAGTAACTATTGCATTGATCTGCTGCTCCCCTCCTGGCAGGGACTACAGACAACATGTAAGATATGAGCTCAAGATCCAAATCAGAGCTGAGAATCCTTTTAACTGTGACCAAAAGAACCAAAACAGGAGTTAAGCATGTATGAAACCAGGTCTTGTAGGGAAAGTTTGAACAGGGTGTTGGTAAGTGGGCAGAGGCAAGAGGAAACAAAAGGGGCACTGGGCATCTGCATATACATATCTACTACACAGCATGTAGGAAGGGTATCCAAGTATTATACCCCTGGAATGGATGCACTCACAGCTACGGATAGTTAGGTTATAAGGAAGCATATCAGATATGTTGCATATCCTACTCGTCTGCCAGTGGCTCCACACCCCATATGCAACCACTCAGCCAGGTGGTTTGGTACCCCTGGTGTAGTCCCCTGGTCTACAATTATAGCCATGTAGTAGTTAGTAGCCAGACTGGAGAACTGCGGTACCGGTACAAAAGAAGACTGGTAGTCGGAGGCAAGAATCTATGCCAGGTCCATGCTAGTTCCGGCCTAGGGGCCAACCAGGAAGTGGCCAGTAGCAACCGAGTTGTGTGTTGGACAGGTGTCTGAGGGTCGGAGGGGTAGGCAGTAGAGCCATGTACGAATACAGGAAATCATGCACATCAGAATATTCGAGAAGCTGTCTCTTAGGAGACTTGTAAAATTGTGGAAGAACAGTTTCCATGTAGAGCTGTTTTCAACAGGTCAGGTAGCAGAGGAAGAGAAACGGGGATAGAATGAAAGGGGAGGGTAGCTAGGATGGTATGTATTGCAGTGTGATGATGGCGTCCAGAGGAGGTCTCCTCATAAGATAGTCCTGCTGCAGTTCAGCTGAGCCAATGGAGCAGGGTAAAGAAAGAAACATAAGATGTCATAACCTCTGACCAGGGGTGCGGGATGAGAGGCAAAATCAATATGTGGTCTCAAATTGGTGCAGATACCATTCTAGAGACTCACGAAGCCCTTGAAGAAGAAGATATTCTGGTTGTGCATTGGCCTCCTCACTGACGGCCAGGGTTCCAAGACGCTCAGTAAGGAGACAGAGAAAACGACTGAGATAACGAGATACAGAAAATACAGAGCGCTCCAAGCAGCCAATCAGATCCTTCAATGTGCACCAGTGGTCCAAGGATTCAACCTGGTAATAATGGTTGGCGAACAGGTTGTAAATGGCTGGGTTGCAATCAACTTGATTGCGCACACCCTCGACCCACAGCGTGACTGGATGATTGGTGAAGGGAGAAACAGCTTGAAAGCGATAGCCCGCAAAATCCTCCACGTTAAAATACGCCTGCTCAAATCCAGTAACAATAAGTCGGTAGTGGTCTGTAAAGTACTGTAATGTTTGTCGCCAGGTAAAAGCAACTGCGGCACAGCGGACAACAACTGGGTCGGAGAGCCCAATTACATGGCCATGGTACCACAATATTGTCTCTCCATACCACATTGGCGAGAAGCTTAATGCATCCCTGACCTCTTGTTTCACCAATATCAGAACCTAGGATAGTGCTATACCATAGCTATTCCACCATCAAGAGTATAACATAGGTAAACATACCAGTCCCATTCAGAGTGCTATCCAGTACTGGCATACTCGTAGCTCTGACCAAATCGGATTATGATGTTTGAAGGCACACACGAGGTCTCGGGATGGCAATGTTGACTGAGATGTTGCTGAAAGTTCGAAAACTGCACAGTGAGCGGCCATAGTTGCAAGCACGATAGAGGTAAGAGCTGGGGAGTGTGGAACCGGAACTGGAAGTGTTACAATTGCTAGGCAGGAGGTTGTTCCTCTGGCTAACCGGTAACTGGGAAGATGATAGGATCCTATGTAGATGAGGGTTTAGGCTGGATGAGAAGGACTCAAGATACAAGATACAAAAGGAATATCAACCCATGTGTAATAAGTTGGGAGCAGAAGGAAGGATGAAGGGGCAAAAAGCGGTTGGATGTTGGAACCAGGGCGGCAGTGGGCTATTATAGTACTAGATCAATAGTCGTAATAAAGGTTTGACCAGCTGTTGTCCAGCCTGACGTTTTCCAACGTCATCCGCTAGATGACAAAATTGGTGGGCGCATGGATTGAGCCGGAGACTAGAGATGGTGCACACCCGCAGCCCTTCCCCATAGTCCCCACAATAAATCAAAGGGAGTGTAAAAATACCTGTCCACTTTTGGATGGTACATTACTGTGTCGGACTTTCTCCCCCCGTCATTTCCTATCGCAGGAAAAGAGCAAACATAGGGAGGGTCCAGTTTGGAAAACTAATTTTATCAGATCTCTATATTCAATGCCAGTAGCCATAATGTGAGGTGTACTAGGATCAACCAGGGAGGATGAAGTCTGAGGGTAGATAGCATGTAATTAGGAGAGAAGGGTTGAAGAGTTACTAATATAGTAAAGGGAAAATAAATGTATCCCACTAGGTGCAGAGTGGTGAGAGCAGCTTTGCGTAATTTAAATTTGTACGGATGCATCCCTAAAACCTTAACCTGGAATACTGGGAACCCGAAGTAGAGTAAGTGAAAATGCCAAGGGGTAAACTTCAGGATAAGCATGGCAGGGTATACTAGATTGTAGCAGGCGAGGAATAGTCAAGGGTCAAGGAGGAGCTCCTGTGGCGCGAGTATACATACATAAATCCCGCGGTAGCATCTCGTAGCGTATTGGTTGGTAGCACAATGTCTTAAGCTGAACCGGGGCTGGTGGAAATTTCACTTTGAAGATTGGAGGAGTATAAGTTACCTGATGTATTGGGTTCAGATCCTGGGATGGCTGGGTCAGTAGCAGGGCCAGGTTCCCGGGCGGTAGCTCGTTGGTTAAGAAACATGCCCGGAATCGTGACCCACAGACTATCCTCGACCACAAGCGACTGGTAAGACGCGTTTTGAAGTCATATTTGATATGTGAACTATTTCCACATGACCTGCACATGAGGTCAGATTGGTCTGTTAGGATATCAGGTTAGAGTTTTTCATGTTAACCGCAACCAGACATATCTGTGGTCTGCTCCAGCCATGGTATTGTTGTATCCGTGAGGATAGAAAAAAATATAGAGTATCCCTCTCGCTGGTCTGGTACAGGGAGTACTAGTGATGTGGCTAGAGCAGGAGACCTCCTGCTCCAAGCCACATTATTCTAACTGGTCACCATAATCATAAAGGTGGATGTTGTGGTAGAGAAAGCTGTATGGAACTGGCACTGTTGTCCAGGTTCGGTATGTTATAAGATCATGGTATATGCAACAGCATTCAGGCTGTCTTCTGTAGCCGTAGCTTCTACCGCTTGCTGTAGGGCTGTGCACTTTTACCTCTGGTCTTGCTCAGTTGACTGGGTATCTCAGCTGGCCAGCAGGTTTCCCGTGTCAATCCAGATTGTGTAGAAAATTCTGTATCTCCGCCTATTGCCACTCTCATGTCATAAGATCTATTTTAATGCAATAGGGCCTCCAGGTGACACCTACCTGGGATCTGAACACCACCACCTAGCTGCCTGTAGTATAGTATAGCCTGTCAAGAAAAGTAATGTGAATGGGGTTCCCACGCTGGGTTTGGATGATTGTGAGTTTCAAAATCATACTGTATCTTCTATGTTTCTATGTAGGCCAATTATTCATTAGTTTTACTGTTCAGTCAATTGGCAGATGGTCACTACCATCTGAGGTGAAATTGGACCCCAGGGAAGTCTCCGAAGCCAGGATCCTGAATCTGTATGATGCCACCACCGTGCAGTCTCCTTACAGCTCCTGTGCACAACTTGAATACAAGAGTCAATTTTCTACGACAGCAATCTAGAGTTGTACTTCCAGGTCATGTAACTCCCTCATCATTTCCGGAAAGACTGGCATGTTAGACATTAGAAGTATCTCTGGTCAACTACTACCCACAACCCATGCAAGAGTTCAGCACTTGAAAAAGTTGCAGAGATCCAATCCAGCAACTACGACTCCTGGTATTTGTACATGGGTATTAATGTTGAGAATAAGCTTTTGTGGTTGTTGATTTGCTTTACTTCCACCAACATTAGGACAGTATGGTGCAACACAGTGGTTGCAGATGTCTGTTCTTTTCACCCTTCTTTTTTTCTTCTTGCTATGGAAGCTTCAATTAACTGATTCCCTCGGTACTTGTAAGCAGAAGGGTACATGTACTATATATTGCCTTTGACTTACTGATATATTGTGTGGTCCAAATATGGCTGGCGGTACTCTCTGTCACATACCTATATGAGTACAAGTCAAGTGATGACAAGTCACCTAATGTTCTGTCATACAAGAATGAGGGTCAACAAGGTCCATGTAGTGTTGCATAACTTGAGTATCGAGAGCCTAAATTGTGATGTAGGTGCGAGGATCACATTTGACATTCCAATTTGTGCAGGTTTCAGTGGGTGCAGAAGTAATTTTGTGACCAGTAGCATCACCAGCCATTCTCAAATATTGAATCCAGGTTTCCAAGGAGGCTAGCAGTCCCACATCCTTGATAGGAACACATAGCAACCATGTTCTCTCCTGTTGTATTGGCTACAAAGCAGAGTGTCCTAGGGCTCATGCATGTGAAGGCTCCTTGGCCGCCCACTGGGTTCTCTCAACTAACCAACATATGGTACAAGGTCTGATATCAGTATTGTGGTGATGGGGGAGATAGAGTTTGATAGATGAGCTCGCCTTGTACTAGATACTGAGGGACTGTACCCAGCATACTATGTTAGAAGTCATGTGAGCACAGTCAGGCATATTGCTGGGTCCATATTTGTACCAAACTTGGACTAGGTTGCTAGTCTGCCTGGAGCCGGGTTGCGTAGACCCCAAATCTGGGCCTCCTACTTTTGCTTATGCCCATGTAATATAATAGGAATAAACATTTATGGGCATCAAAGATAGTGAATATAGCATTCCAGATTGGCTGATAGCAGGTACTTGAGTAGAGATGAAATAGGATCAAATAAGCCAATAAAGAAAGACTTAGTCTGCTTCTGTAGATAGAAACTAGAGACAACTTGGTCCATTGATGTATGTAGATCCATTGAATGACTGAGTATGACTTCAAGTTATGGGAGGAGGAATAAGAGTAACCGGGTTCTCTGTTCTCTTACACTTGGGATAAATTCAAACAAGCTTATATTAGACCTAGATAAAGTACTGGAGGTAGACCTGAGGGTCCTGGTATTACTCAATTAAGTCACTATCTGTACTTCAGCCCCATGCCATCCGAGTCTAATCTGTATATGTGTACTACATCCTCTTTTCTCTTTATCCTTTCTAATAAAAAAAGAAGCACAGCCTCTCCACCTTGGCCTTTATACCACACACAAACTTGAACGTCCAACTTTGTGTATTCTTTCTGATTTAGCTTCCCTTTTCTCTACTGACATGTAGCAGTGCTCTTGAAAAGTTTTCCTGTATACCTAGAACCTAAAGGGGGAGCTTGTTTCCCTCTTGTTTTTTTCTTTTTTCTTTTTTTCTTTTTTTTTGGCCCCACCCCTTTGGACCTTCCTGCCTCCCTCCTTCCACCCTGCCTGCCTTCTCCTACCTCCCCTTTTCTCCTTCCCCTTCTCTCCTCCTCTTCCCGCACTACTACAACTTCCATGGTTCTTCACTTTAATATCGATTTATCCTCTAGTGCCTCTTTTACTCCCTCTCCTTACATTCGTAGTCAACCTCATTCTCATCTTTCTTTTTCTTTACCAGGCACTATTCTTCACCTCTTGCATTCTAGCCTCCCTTCTTCCAGTATTCTTCCTCACTCATTGTACTCTCCAAACATTCCTGACCTAGACATTCTGTCTCTCTTAATTTCTCATACATTTTTGAGAAAAAAAGGACTGGAACTCTTACTTCTTAGAGTAGTCCGTAAGATACAGTTTGTGTACCTTGAGATTATTTTGGGGGCCATGGGCAGGAAATACTCAGCCACTACCTATATGCCGTATCCACTCACCCATCCACCCCAGTCACTTACCTTGTACCCTGCTCATGGTACAGAATCACGCTACCAAATTTCAAGTTCCCCCCTTCCTACTCCCTCATCCCCCTCCTCCTCTACTGATATCTCTAATAATCTTGTGAGGCTGACTTTACTTTCTCATGTCTGGCCAGAACCAAGTACTGCTTCCAACCTTGTCTAGCATGATAGCCCTAGTTGAAGCATGCTCCCTACATCTACTGAGTCTTTAACCAGAATAGAATACTCCAAGAGGTTCACCCCTTCTCGTGATTCTTGTGGATACATGGCATCTTATCTCATATGTTAGGCAGCAGTAAATTCTCAGTCAACTTGAAGTCGATTGTAACAGAGCTGAATAAGGTTTCGCGGAGAATGGTCAAGAAAGCTCATAACAAAACAATAGCTGGTATCAAAATGCAATCAATATATTACTCAGATCTCTTGTCTGTTTGCTGATAGTTCTGAAAGCCAGGAAGTTCTTTTTATTTTACTCATTTTATCATTTCGTTTATGGGACAAAACGGTATATGGAGCACTAGCTGTGATCTCTAAAAACACCGTCTCTGCCCTGCAGGACCAGGGTGAATGACAAAGCTAGAAGAACCCTTTGGGGTAGTACAAACTGCTCCTACTCCAAATCCTGAGCATAGACTGTGCCACTGGCACCCAATTGCCTCCAATGCCAAGCGACCAATAAAGGCTACCTACTGGACAGTCAACAGAGAACTTGCCCAACCTCAAAGCAGGAACTCCCTGCAGGCAGAAACCCTAACAGAACCCACTGAGGGCAAAAGCACACAACTTAAGAACTGAGAACCGGCCAACCAAGACCTATATCAGCAAAAATTATTCCTGCGTCAGACGCAAGCTGGGAGAATTCTGCGTCCAGTACGTCCTGTACGTCTGGTACTGAGGAGCCAGGGCTGGTTGCATCCCCTGCGTCTGGTAGTTGGATGTCAAGTCAAGTTGCGTCTGGGACTCGGGCCCCAGGTCTGGTTGAGTCCTGTGCGTCTGGTGGTAGGCCGCCAAGTCAAGTTGTGTCCTAGTGCTTATGCTAAGAAGGACTTCATCCAGATTACATGCTAGGCGATACCGGCTAGTTACCATCCTGCGATTCCGAGTGATAAACACAGCTGCCAGCCGCTCCCCCTTTACCACCCCCCTACCAGCTACCCCCCTACCCGCTCTCCCCCTACCTGCTTTTCCCCTACTGGCTCCCGCCCTGCCAGGTCCCCACGCACCAGCTCTCCCACTACTGGCGCCCCCTATACAGGCTCCCTGCATACCAGGTCCCCTCCATTTCGGACTTTGTTGTTTACTTTTCCTGCTTTGCCAACTTAGAGATGTTAAGTTCCAGTTAAGTGAGGAGTTAGACACAGGATTCTTGGGGTCTCCTTGTGGTGCAGGATCTCATACTCGGCAGCCTGGTTCTACCCGACGTCAGCTTTCCAACGGTACCTAGGACATCTCCCCGGCATCTACATTGGTGGAGTCGCCGCCTGTTATGAAAGTGGTCTTCACCTTGGTGGAGTGTTGACCTGGACGCCAGATTCCCTGAGGGTCCTTTGGGCGCAGCATTCGCATACTTGGCAGCCTGGTTCTACCCGACGCCAGCTTTCCAACAGTACCCAGGACATCTCCCCGGCGTCTATATTGGTGGAGTTACAGCCTGTTATGAAAGTGGTCTTTACCCTGCGGGAGTGTTGACCTTGACGCCAGGTTCGCCGGGCCTCCTTTCGGGGCGGCATCTCATACTCGGCGGCCTGGTTCTACCCGACACCAGCTTTCCAACGGTACCCCGGACATCTCCCCGGCATCTATATTGGTGGAGTTACCTCCTGTTATGAAAGTGGTCTTCACCCTGGCGGA
>LN891221.1:19722-49680 GCA_900010015.1 Tuber aestivum
GGACATCCTCCCCGGCGTCTATGTTGGTGGAGTTACAGCCTGTTATGAAAGTGGTCTTCACCCTGGCAGAGTGTTGACCTTGACACCAGATTCCCCGGGCGTCCATTGGGTGCAGCATCCCATACTCGGCGGCCTGGTTCTACCCGATGCCAGCTTTCCAACAGTACCCAGGCCATCTCCCCAGCGTCTATATTGGTGGAGTTACAGCCTGTTATGAAAGTGGTCTTCACCCTGGTGGAGTGTTGACCTGGACGCCAGATTCCCCGGGGGTCCTTTGGGCGCAGCATCTCATACTCGGTGGCCTGATTTTACACGACGCCAGCTTTCCAACGGTACCCTGGACCTCTCACCGGCCTCTATATTGGTAGAGTTACAGCCTATTATGAAAGTGGGTTTTACCCTCCCGAGTGCTGACCTCGACACCAGATTCCCCGGGCGTCTAGCGGGCGCCGTATCTCATACTTGGTGGCCCGATTCTACCCAATGCCAGCTTTCCAACCGTACCCAGAACGACTCCCCGGCACCTATATTGGTGGAGTTACAGCCTATTATGAAAGTGGTCTTTACCCTGACAAAGTACTGACTTCGACGCCAGATTCCCCGGGCGTCCTGTGCGCCTAACATCTCATACTTGGTGGTCCAATCCTACGCGACGCCAGCCCTTCAACTGGACCCTGGAAGGCTCCCCGGCGTCTATATTGGTGGAGACACAGCCTGCTATAGAAGTGGTCTTTACCTTGCCGCAGTTTTGGTAGAGTTCTGGTACATTGTTGACCCTGACGCCAGATTCCTTGGGCATCCGGTGGGCGCCGCATCCCATACTTGGCAGCCTGATTGTACCTGATGCCAGCTTTCCACCAGTACTCTGGACGACTACCCGGCTCCAATATTGGTAGAGCGACAGCCTGTTATGGAACTAGCATTTAGCCTGGCAGAGTTGTCGAGTGCTGATGTTGAAGCCAGATTCCTTGGGCGTCTCTTGGGCGCAGTATTTCCTCCCCACCGGCCTGGTTGTACTCGACCCCTGCTGTCTAACGCGGTATTTCATGAATCCCCGGTGCCAATATTGGTGGAGTTAGCTTAGGCCAGATTCATGGTATTAGGGCAGGGGGCAATGGGGCAGGGGGACTGGTTTCTTTGCCTACTGTGTATCATAGAACCAATAGGACTAGAAATATTATTTGAAAGCCTTTAGAATCTATCTATGTGACCTAGGTCACAAGGTCCAATCCTGGTATTGCATCCTGTAAATAGTAGTAGTGCTCGCTTGCCTTGTGAGAATAACTACAGTATTGTGCTGCATCCTGTTTGCGCCCTGAGTGCTGACACCAAGGACCATTGCATCCTGTCTGCCTCCTCAGTCCAGACGCCAAGGACCTTTGCATCCCAAGTTTTGGTAGCTGCTGTCTTGGGTCCTGATTCACAGTTTGCGTCCTGTGCGTCCTGTGCGTCTGAGGCACAGGGCGCACACGACGCAAGCTTTTATTTTTGCTAATGTAAAGAATGACCCAAGTAGGTGGTAGGATCTGAACCATAATTACAGAGAATATGAGGAAAACCACACCAAAGGTGGTAAGCAAGAAGAGGAGAGAGGAAGTGTGTGGTAGGTGTACCAGTGACTCTGTGTCCTCCAGAACAGCCACAGGAGATGATGTGGAACTAGGCTGCCTGCCAATCCCACCTTAGAGAGGCGCATAGGAGGGGTAGACCCAATTCGGTGCACAGCCCCTATTGGTAGTAGCATTCAAATCTGACTAGCCAGCCTATTAGGGGACCTCGAGCATGGAGAGATCGACTATAGCCTGTAAGCTGTTCTCTCCTACTGCGAACTGCAGACCTGGCTGTCTGGTGCTGGTGAAAAAGGGGGTTGCCGGCAGTGCTATCGCCTAAGTGAGGCAGAGTTGGTAGAGGTGAAGCATTCCAGTTGATAAGAGGAAGGTGTAACGGGGGCTCCCTCAGGAACATGGATCCCCAGGATGCAACCGCACCAAACTTTGAATCTCTCGAACAAAAGCTCTTGCAAAATTGTAAAGAATAAAAGTAACGGTGAAACTTAATATCGTTAAGCTCAGGCTTATCTCAATTAAAGTCTGTCGAGGGGATATTGATTGTGTTGGAGTAGGAGAGTTCTTGTATAATCTTTAAGTAGTCAGACTTATACCAAAAACTCCCCCATCAGGTTAGCCCGACCAACACAAGTACACCCTGTCTCGGCAAGGGTTGCCTGACACTATCACGGTGTCTCCGAAGAGCCTAAGTGTCCGCGCACTCTAGCAGAAATCTCCCTCATGCGCCTCAGTTCCTGCAAGGTGCTCACCAATACACCTACCGGAGTGAAAACTTCTGCGTATCGGAGTCTCGTCAGTGGCTAACTGTCGAGACACCCTGGGAAAGTTAACTAGATGACTCGCTTCCCATGTGCTATGCCCTATGCCAACACTCGTAGACATCAGGTGTCTTACAGTTAAGTTCTACCTTGCTTGACTGTGAACTTACGGGGTCTACGAGGCTCCCGGGCAGAGCTGCAGTGGCGGCGGGACCCGTGGGTGCTACCCATGGTCCCTTACCCTCAGTACAGCACTCACCGTGCTAAGTATTATGCTATTAGAGTCTTCAAACAACCCATAAAGAACCTACGGCAAAGGGGCATGTGTAGGCTTGATTGGCGTAAAACCTTCCCAGATATCTCCGGCACTACCCGGGACTACTCTGGGGACCTTTCTGGATAGCTCACACTAACTCCATCGATTTTGGTCTGTTTTACTCCTTTCTTTTCGGACAAGGTACCTGACCTTCTCACCTTGGCCCCCTACATATCTTGCGAACAGCCTCGGGTCGGACGGATGGCAGCAATGGATACAGTGTCATGGACAAGTCTTCAAAGATTCGATTTAACTAGTAAGACGGCAAATGTGACCATTTTGGCCCATGACGCCCGGGGCGAACCCTGGGGCCGCAGGTACCTCTTAGAAATTACTCTGCAAAGTTATAGCTTGTTCGGAGCACTATACCTCCTCCCGTCGCCATCTGATCAATGTGCAACCAAGTGCTTGTCTATCGTCATTGTGTAACAAACAATTCCCATATTTCCTGGAATTCTTCCGAGAACATTTCCGATGCAAGGTAGGGTAATAGTGTCCCAAAGGTAGGGTAAGTATATCCATGGTGACACGAAACCGGTCTCCATGGTAGGGTAACGTGACTCTCCGGGACAGGGTAAACTCACTCGGTCTTGCGACCTACCCTTAGGCCGGAGCGGACAGAGTCACATCACTTCCGCTACTTAGGTACACCTATTCCTTAAGCACCTTCTGTTCGTGAGGATACCCGGACCATTGGATATCCCAAGGACATGCGCCATCCATGTCCCCCTAGTCTACCATCCGACCTCAAGGTCTTATGTATGGGCCTAGACATAGGTTACCATAGCTCTATAACGTAGGGTCGTTACAGAAGGCGCCCAACCTGGGAGAGAACAAAGTGAGCCGATAAATAAACAATGGTACAAATACTGAGGGAACGGAGCCAACCTCCTGTGGACAAGCCGAGATGGAGGAAGATGGTCGGTGGTAGTGGTACTGGATGATGAAAGCCATGATAGTAACCGTGGTATTGAGGTTTCAATCCCTGGAGGTGTAGCAGAGAAAGAGGTTGTTCTGAAAGCTAGGGAGGCATCTCAATATTCATATTCCATGTCTGGATGGTTGCTGGCTACACCTATCCCCTACCAAACAATGTATGCTTCTATATTCATACCCCATACTTGAGTAGAGCTGATCAGTTTGACCATGAGAGATTGTTGTCTTGCTCACACTATGGTCTCTACACACTGTCATGTTTCTCCGAGGTCGGTTTGAAACCTCCCTGGTGAAGGTATGCAATTCCTTCGTCTAGGAAGTTTGGATCAGGAGAGCAGTCACAAGTCCAGCCACCTGACCGGTCTCCTTTCTCGGACTGGATTGAACAATTTAGTCACAAGTCTTATGAAGCAGTTGTTGGCTTTGCAACTTGCCTACATCTACTTTAAGGACTTTGTGCCACGATTGAACAAGTCAATATCCTGGAAAAGTCCCTCCACCACAGATAGTCTTCCGTTTGGCTCTAGACTGTGCGACCAGTGCACTGGGCCCCACCTCTGTCAATATGGGTAAGTCATGATACCCCATTGGACTATTGGACAGTTGGCTACTGGGTTCTAATATCTTCTGTCCATACCCGAGATGGTCAACCACGATTGGCTTGCCACTCCATAGTTGTCGGTGGGATTGATTCTATTCCACTTTTCAGACATGTCCTGATATCCTGTGTTACGTAACTGACAAACCCCTTCTGGTTGGATGGACACCAACTGTGCATATGGTGTATTGAAGCATGCTTTGCTTTTCCCAGTTCATAGTCATAGGATACAAAAAGTCAGGGGACACCATTACAATATGCGGGCCCAATGCCAGCGGCCTGAGGCAGGTGCTGGCCATGAAACTTTCTCTGTTCCCAGCAGGTCTGTGGCCAGGAGAGGTCTGTCCATTCATTTGGGTAACATCATACCTCTTGACCTTATGTGTCCTCTTTTACTGACTTGATATGTGTAGTGCCTTCTTCCCTCTGCCCTACCTGTTCCCACCATCCCACTGTGCCCCACTCAATCCGTAGTAGTAGTAGCCATACCTTGTCTACCTGATTGTTCTAGTGCTTGGGAACCCTCCTACCTTGCCCCTTCTTGTACTCTTCCCTGTACCTCTGTGCTCTTTCCTGTTGTTGACTTCTGCCAGCATTGATGAGATTTCTCTATCCTTTCAGCCTCCACAACAGGACACCACCTCGTCATCCTTTGGCCCATTGACCATGTAACTGCATATACTACTCTCTTCTTCAGTGCTATCTAATTCTCTACACCCATGTCACATATTAACCTTGGTAGAGATTTCTCTTTCAAACTGTGAATTCCCATACCCTCCCCCCTAAGTTCATCTGTCAGACCTCTAGTACTGTCCCTATTCCACCTCCCCACTTACCACTGCCGCTTTCCATGCGCAGTCTCTTTCATCTAGCTTTTCAAGACTTCCAGCCCCTCTACTATTGTTAATCACCGATGCTTGCCCTGGAGCTGGACTTCGGAGTTCTATCCACATCATTTCCTTTTATGTGGAGGGGTGTTAGGTGGAACAGCTAGGGCAGGAACGCAATTATAAGTAAAGGAAGGATGTCCGGTATGAGCGGTGAAGAAAGGATCGGATCAAAGAACGATGGAAGTGAAGGGAAGATGGAAGCGGAATAAAGAACGCTGGAATAGCGGTGAAGAAAGGACCGGAAGGAACTCCCAGGAACTGGAGTGGTGATGATCCTAGTAGGGAGGGATATTGGTGCATGTACGGGTCAGTAAGGAGTGGGAAGCTTGTATGTGAAGTCCGGAGGAAGGCACAATCATGTTGGGGGAAGGGGGGGGGGGCTCCCAATAGGGTCACGATATTTTTTTTGGTGTATTTAAATGGCCCACTCACCCACCATTGTTGAAGGATAAGTGGCAAGTTAACAAGTCAATCTTTCTATCTCCTATTCTTTTCTTGTCAGATATCTCGTTCAGAAAAATTCCCACATCGATATTTCTTTATCTACCACCCACCACTGACTAATTGTGACCCCACTACCTCCTCCCTCTTCCTCCGAGTTTATGTCGGGCTTCCGTACTTCCCTCTTGCCTGTATACTTACTAGTATAGTGCAAGCACTCCAAAACGTGCACCAGACTTTATCCTATTTTCAATCCATTATGGAGACTCACCAAGACCTCTGGTTACAACCAAAAAACCACTACGTCATAGAGAAGGTTAAGGAGAATAGTCTAGTGGTTTTTTTGTACAAAATAAATATACTTAGAAACCTGCATAATTGATTGAAAATGGCTGATTTTGGTGTGAAAGTGAAAAACGTGTTACACATAGCCACACAATTTCTGCCAAGCTGCACCTTATTCAAAGTTAGGGCATTCTATTTATCACTAAGGGCTTTTACTGGTGCATTCTGCAAATGCTAAAAACCTGTTATCATAACTATTACCTGTTAAGCTTGATGTTATTATTTCATATATAACATTTATTTTCATTGAAAACCCGAATATAATTACCTTCTGACCAGAATTTTGAACCCTTGTTGTAGTCTCTTGGCAATCTCAAGAGCAAAGCCACGTAACACCTGAAATTCAGCCTCGTGCACGTTTTGGAGTGCTTGCACCATATTTTGATTTCTTTTACCAACTCCTGTGCTATTTACCTCTATCTCTGGGGACCTACCTTACTTCCTGGACTGTCAAAATCACGTTCCCTGTACTGATCCTGACTGTCCGTCCAGATAGAATTGGTTGACTCCCTCTTTCCGTTCTCTGCACCTCTGGTCATGGGATAGCTGTCCTTGGGCATCCCCTGCTGTCTATAGCTATCTATATCTGTTACAAGCTCTTCTGTCTGTTTACTTGCCTGATTGGTACTATAACTCCCTCCCCTTAACTATTGTAATGGGGACTCCCTCAGGATGATGGATCCCAAGAATGCGACCTCACCAAACTTCAAATCTCTCAAACAAAAGCTCTTGCAAAATTGTAATGCATAAAAGCAACGGTAGAACTTAATATTGTTAAACTCAGGCTTATCTTGATTAAAGTCTTCTCGAGAGGATGTTGATTCTGTCAGGGTAGGAGAGTTCTCGTATAATTATCAAGTAGTCCGACTTATACCAAAAACTCCCCCATGAGGTTACCCCGACCAACCCGAGTATGGACTTCTCTGTAAGGGTTGTCGGATACTATCATGGCATCCAATAATTTTACCGCCACCTGACCATGGAGAAGGAATATGCATAGGGTTTTAGTTGCATATATTGGTTGTGGTTTTCTTGGTTGCATCGTTGGATTTCCTTTGTACAAGTGGTGGGAATGCATTGCCGCGTAACGGAAGGTGGCAGAACCAGATGAACGGATCGCAGCTGTGCGTGACACCAAGGACTATCTTTTGCATTAGTTGTCATGGAGGATTTAGTTGATAGATAAGCGGGTATACCCCCTTATACCTTATATTCTTTACGCAATCTGGTAATGTCCTTCGGACACCTGTACCTAGCAATCACCTCCTCTTCTACTTCGCGTCCTCCGGAACCTCTGAACCCGAACCCTAAACCCCTTGCCCTGGAGCCTCGTAAAACTGGCTTCAGTTGTACACCTGTTCCCAGATCCCGCCTCAAGACTCTTGCCTGTCCCTATGGTGGTGTGCCTTAGGCCACCCGACCCACAGACCCTATTTCTTACACAAGATTGCATCTACTAGGACCCAACCCACATTAAACCATGGCAACTTCTCACCTCCCAGAGAACATCAAGTACACCCTGCAGGCCCTGGCGGGCTTGACAGATGACTATGTCTAACACCTGAACCTTGTTTAGCTTGAAACCCAGTTGCATCGAGCCAGGAACGTGGCAATCTAGGTCAAGAATGCCTAGGCTCCTCCCCCTCACCAAGCAACCGCGGTTCCCCCAGAAAAGACGCCACAGTACCAACAGCTCCAGCAACACTGTACCCTCCTAGTCCAGGAACCACACGATGCCCGTACCGAAGGCCAAGGACAGGAGGCCTGACTTGTTACTGTTGAAACGAACCTGACACAGGCCACCCCTACTATCACGTCCCTGAACACCGCCCTCGCTCTCATGCCTGCTCCGGGTGCCGCCGCCCTGGGTGGCAGTAAAACAGAAATCTCGATCCCCGACCCCAAACAAGTGAATGGTACAACAGAGAAGCTCTGTCCCTTTGTCACTCTGCTACGGCTGAAACTCCAAGGTGACAGCCACTGAGTCACCAGTGAACAACACCCCCTCGGCTACGCCATCAGCCTCCTCCGTCAACGCGCGCACATCCAGATCCACTACTGGGTCTTAGCCACCGACATCGACTTTGAAAATATTGGTGCATTCATTACCGAACTGGAACAAGCCTTTGGTGACCCCAGCAGGCTCCAAACAGCAGAATATACTCTGAGAACCCTCCAGGGAAAGAACTGGCCTTTCGTAGAATACCTTGCCGACTTCCAAAGCCTGGGGTTTGACACTTACTGTAACGATGCCGCCGGGTGCTCCTGCCTCTAGGAAGGTCTCAGCCCGGAGCTGAACGACACTCTGGTACATGTCTTCCCTGTTCCCGAATCCTTGAACAACTACCTCTTCCTCCTCAAGCAACTTGACAACAATTTCCATCACGGCGCCAACGAAAAGAAGGGCCCCTCCTCGTCGTCATGGAGGACCTCTAGCCTACCGCACACCGCGCTCCCGCGGCTCCCCGAACCTCCACCTCCACAGCCACCGGCACCATGCCCGGTCGCATGGACCTCTCCGCAGGTCGCTGAAAGCTGACCCCTGCCGAGCGGCAAGACCAGATCAACCGTGGCCTTTGTGTCTACTGTGGAGGACATCGACAGATGGCTCACCCCTCCTCCAACAAGAGACCCCACCCCATGCACGGAGCCAGTCCCCACACTGCCCCGACTCCTGACGAGCCCCTCCGTGTCTAGCAAGAGTTGGCAAAGTAGTGGTCCCATGTGTAGCCATCAGTACTGACAGGGGACATGTGAAGGCTTCTCCTGGTTTAGTTATTTCTAGTTTATCCTTGGACGAAATGGAAAATGGAATTGCGCATAACCACTTGGTAGTGGCCTGTTATATCATAGACAACCAACAAGTACTCTGAGCCCACGCCGTTATCGATTCAGGAGCAACTGGATATGCTTTCATGGACAAAGACTTCGCTAGGCCTGATCACCTTCCCTTATCACAGCTCAAACAACCTGTACACCTGTCTCTCATGCATGGGAGACCTATCAGTTCTGCGGCAATTACCCATACTGTCCACATTGAGCTAAAAATAAATGACCACCTAGAATCCGTCTCCGCCTTCATCAGCAAACTTGGTGGTTACCCCTTCACACTTAGCAACCTCTGGTTGAATCAACATGACGTCACCATCCGCTTCGCCTCCAGTACCGTTACCTTTGAGTCTGATTATTGCCTCAGACACTGCATCTCGCATGTAACCAGCATGCAAAGAATCCAATAGGAGATGCCCCATTTCCTCCAAGCCTTCGCTATCCAGTATGCCCTAGACCATACCATATTGGACGAACGGGAGGTCAAGAAAATCGTCCCCCCAGCCTATCAAGACTTCCTGCTGGTGTTGCCGGAAAAGGAAAAAGCCCAGCTACCGCCCACCCTGCCAGGAGTAGACCACAAAATACCCCTCAGCCCTGGTTTCACCCTGCCCTTCGGCCTACTCTATAGCCTGTCCCGCGCTGAACGGGCAGCGCTGAAAGGATGGATCGATGAGAATCTGGACAAGGGCTTTATTAGCCCTTCCACCTCCGCCACGGCACCACCAGCGTTGCCTACCAAGAAAAAGGATGGCACCCTGAGACTGAGTGTTGACTAGCGAGGGCTAAACAAAGCCACTCTCCAGGATCCTGGCCCTCTCCCCCTATTAAGTGAGACCTTCATGAACATCGCAGAGGCCAAGATCTACTCCAAGTTCAACATCTGCGGGGGGGACAACCAGGTCTTTGTGGCAGAGGAGGATCGCTGGGAGACTGCCCTGTGTACCCGCTATGCACTCTTTCACTCCAACGTGATGGCCTTTAGCCTAACCCACGCTCCTGCCACCTTTCAGGCCTTCATCAGGAAAGTCCTACGTCAAGGGCTAGCTCAATTTTGCATGGCGTACTTGCACGGCATCCTGATATACAGTACAACCGAGGAGGAACATGTGGAAAACGTTCGCTGGGGACTGAAGACCCTGCATGGAGTTGACCTTGAACTGAAACACCAGAAATGCGAGTTCCATCTCGCCCATGTAGAATACCTTGGATTCATCATCAGCCCTGAAGGGCTCCGAGGGGACAATGCCAAGGTGGAAATGCTCACCATTTGGCCCATACCTGACCATGTGCATGAAGTCTGCACCTTCATAGGTTTTCCGTAACTTCTACCGGCGGTTTATTCCTGCCTCTTCACGGCTGGCACATCCCCTCAACGCCCTCATCAAAAAGAACCAACCCTTTGTCTGGACCCCAGAGTCTTAACGTGCTTTCCAGTGGTTAAAGAAAGCCATCACCACGGTCCCCATCCTTGCCCACTTTGATTTCCACAAAGAAGTAATCTTTGTGAGCGAGGCCTTCGATCTTGTCTTCACTGGTGTCCTGTTTCAAAAAGATGAGACCAAATGTCTCCACCCGATTGCCTTTTATTCCCGCAAAGATAGCCCAGTGGAATGCGACTGTGCCATTTACGACGAGGAACTCCTGGCCGTGGTCAGGGTCTTTGAGGAATGGCCATGGCACCCACCCGGAAGACAGGTAACAATCCTGGCAGACCACTCCAACCCCAAACACCTTACTACCAAAAGGCTACTAACTAACTGACACGCCCGATGGTCTGAGTTCATCTCCCCCTGGAACTCCCGGATTCACTACCAGCCTGGGGAGCTCAATGCCAAGGCTGGCGTGCTGACCCAAATGACAAATGAGACACCTGAGGAGGTGGAGGAGCAGAAGGAGCACAGGACCCAAGTGGGGGTCAAGTCTCAGCTTCTGACTTTGTTGCGGAACATTACGCTCCCTACTGGAGCATCTCCTAGTGATGACCTTTGGAAGGAGGCCTATGAAGCTGACACGATTCCAATCAAGGTCCTCCACGCCCTTGATAAGGGTGACGGACACTCCCCCCTCCTATTGCTTAACGAGTGCAGGCGTGAGGTGGATTGACTGCTCTCCCGGGATCAGATCTGTATCCCTCGCGACGACAAATTACATCTAAGGCCGATACAGGAGTCCCACGACCAACCCTCAGCCGGACACCCCGCGCATTCTAAGACCCATGAACTGATGTCATGATGTTACATATAGCCTGGCATGAGACGCGATATGGGAGGCTTCGTGGCCAACTGGTACTTCTGTCAATGCAGTTGCACCTCCCGGCACGCCACCTGTAGTATCCTGCGCTCACTATCGATACCCAACCGTCCCTCAGAAGATAGATCTATGGATTTCCTTACGCGTCTGCCCTGCAGCGCGGGAAATGATGCCATCTTAGTGGTTGTGGAAGGGATGTCCGAAATGCGCCCCCTGATCGCTAGTCACACCACGATCGATGCCGCCACGGTTGGCGACCTGTACCTTCGTCATATCTGGAAACAACATGGCCTCCCTAAGACAATCACCTCTGACCGGGGTACTCAACCCCCCGGGGACCCGCCGAGAACCGCCGGCGAAAGGGCGGAGGCCGAACGCTAGACGTCGATGGCGTTCCACCCACAAGCAGATAGCGAAACAGAACGTATCAACACCATCATTGAACAGTATCTCAGGACCTTCGTCAATTACCAACAGGACGATTGGTCCCTCTAGCTCCTTATGGCAGAATTCGCAGGCAACAACCACGCTTCTGAGTCTACCCGTTTGTCACCCTTCTCTGGTAACCATGGCTATGATGCTCCTATGGACTTCCTAGAGACCCCTGACAAAACCTCTGATGAACCCCGAGCCAGTACCTTTGTCAACCCCATTAAGGATATCCACGAACCACCTCAGGGCTGAGATCTCCTTTGCCCAAGATCGGCAAGAAGCATATGCCGACAAGCGGAAACTCCTGGCTCCCTACTTCCAGGTTAGGGACCGTGTCTGGCTGAATGCCAAGAGCATCTATACCGAAAACGACCCTCCGTGACATTAGACAACCAACGCTTGGGACCTTATCCTGTATGTGTAACAGTGGGAACCCATGCCTCCCAGTTGGGGCTTCCTCCTACCATGAAAATCCAAACCATGTTCCATCTCTCCCTCCTCGACCTCGCTTTGCACGACCGCCTTCCAGGCCAAGAGATACTACTACCGCCTCCTGTGGAGGTAGATGGGGAACCGGAGTGGCAGGTGTAGGAAGTATTATATACCAGGTTCATTCGCAACCGCCTACAATACCGGATGCGCTGGAAGGGATACACCGAGGCTACATGGGAATGTGCCGATGCTGTCAATAAACTCCAAGCTCTGGATTGGTTCCATGAACGTTACCCCCACAAGCCGGCACCCCTACCTGAATACCTTGCCTCAGGGGACTTCAGCATCAGAGAGGAGGCGGCTAGTGTCATGGCCACCCAACCATGGAGATGGAATCTGCATGAGGTTTTGTTTGCATATATTGTTTGTGGTTTTCTTGGTTGCATCAGTGGATTTCCTTTGTACAAGTGGTGGGAATGCATTGCCACATAATGGAAGCTGACAGGACCAAATAGAAGGATTGCAGCTGCGAACGACGCCATGGACTTTCTTTGGTATTAGTTATCACAGAGGATTTTCTTGATATATAAGGGCATATGCCCCCTTATATTTCAAGTTCTTTACGCAATCTGGTAATCTCCTTGGGACACCCTTTCTTTTGTTCCCATGTAGCGAAGATGAAGCCTTTCTTCTGATACTTGTGGGGGAGTCATTGGGGTTCACCTAGTAGTCCTGCTGGTTGCAGTTGATGTTGACTGAGTCAACGCTTGCTGTTCGTTTGGTTGTGGTACTCAATTCGCCTCCCCTTAGCTCGTCTCTCTTGTGAGGCTGTATGGGCTGTGGGGCCTTGTTTTCTGCTTAAAGAGTCTTCTCTTCGGTAAAATATTTTGGCTTTCCTGTACTTGTTCCCTTGTAGGATTTTGCATTCGTTGGGATGGTTGGGAGTGCTTGTTGTGGGGGGATCACACTGGCGCTGAGAGTATTGGGCGCCTCTATTCTTCGTCGTAAAGTTCTAGGACCCACCCTTTGGTTGTTTCATGCGTTGTTCCCAGTGACACTAACGCCTACACAGTCAATTGATAACTACTACATACCTTGAACTGGTGTTACTGATCGCATTACACTTTTACGGTTGGGTCCTAACTATTGTTTGTAGGTTGGGCTACCTAATTGTCGGCTACATTCCTCGGTTGGAATCCTACCCTGCTGTTTCCGCCCATTCCCAAGCTGTTTTCTGTTTGTGTGGCTACTACGGGTGGTTGTCGGGTCTACTTCCTTACCCGACCTAGGCGGGAATACCTTTGACCCTGGTGGTTAAGCCCCCTCTCTTGACTTTTACGGTTCGGATTGTGGTGGTGGTGGGCCATTGGCTGCGGCGTTTCCTCATGTGGGGGCCTTGGCAATACCCGTGTTAGGTGTTGGTCGGCCTTGGCGATCATGCCGATTGCAAGTGTAGTATTCCTCAGCTCCCTTAGCTTGGCTGATGCTGACGCTCTATGGTCGTGCCTATTCAGAGGGTGGTTGTCATGACGATGCTGCTCTGGACGTGTTTTCTTTGGCCTGGACAAACAATGCCTGCCTTCCGGGGTTAATGCTGCTCCGGTGGGTAGATGAGTGCGCTGTGGGCTGCTGTGTTGCATGCGGCCTCGGTTCCTTGAACAGGCCCTGCCTTGGTCTTCGGGGGTCTTGGTTCGGGTCCCGCCTGGTTACGTTCTGCTGGGTGCCTGTGGGGCTGTCCTCCTAGCTTGCGAGCTTGACGCCCATCTGGCTTAGCTATACCCGATCTTTGCTTGGTAAAAACGTCTTGTGTTATAGCCTTTGCTAGTCCTTCGGGCGGTGGGCTCTGTGGACCCATGGCTTATATGTGTGGTGGCAGTTGGGCTATGGTGGTGCGGGTAGACAAGGGCCGGCCGTCATGGCATCGGATATACATAGTCGCTCAGAGGTCTGGGTTGGCCTTTAGCCTGATGTGACTTGCTGGCTCGATGGATGTTGCGGTGTGGCACCTCGTGGCGCTCCATCTGGCGGACCTGCTCGGCAGGTAACGAATCACTTCACCTGAAGGTATATCTGAGGCAATGCGCGGGGAGCCATATTGGGCTACGCAGGAGAAACAACACTGGGGACACGGTGCCACCTTTCAGGGTATTGAGTGGTTACTGTTACCCCCCGGGGCCTGGATAGGGTCTGGATGGTTTTTGGTTGCGGTTGGCCGGTGGTGACGGTTTTGCCCTTGTTACTATTATGGTTGGTCATGTGGGCGAAATGTTGCGCGGGGTTCATACTGGGCTAGAGGGTCAGGGACGTCACTGGATTGCGTTTCTTTGGGTTTTGTGTTGTTTTGTTTGTTTGCTTGCTTGGTTGGGGTGTGGGTAGCTGGTTGGGAGTAGGATACCACTGGTGGGAGATAGGCCCCACTGGCCTTCATGGTCTTCCAATGCTCCCTTTATTTTTTACTTTCTGCTGGGCCGGGCCCTGGTTCTTGGGGTGCCCAACTTGTTTGGTGTCGTGGTTGTGTTGCCAGCCCTAGGGGTCCCTGGGTTGGTTCATATTGTACGAACGGGATGGCTATTATGCCTGCTATGCCTTATGGCTAAGGGGAAACTGGCTTTGTACCGCCCCTCGGGCATGGCCCTCACGGGACAGTACCGGAATGCCTTCTCGGCTGCCAGGTGGGGTTTGGTGGGTTGAGGATTTCCTTTACTACGATTGTTATGAGGGTAAGAGGTGTGAGACCAGCGCTGTGCTGCCGGTGGGAGTGGATTTTTTATTTGTGCTGCCATTCCCATGGCCTGGCTAGGTGATGCGGGTGGGTGCCGGACTGTTGATGGCCTTGTACTTTAGCTTTGGTGTTAGTGCTTGCTCACCGGAGTTGTTAACGGTACGGGGATGGAGGATTGGTATCTTGTATCTAGTTGATATCCCGCCCGCGCTAACTCCCGGCCGGACGGGGACTAGATGATCAGCCAGATTTGGCGTGACTAGTATAAATAAACTCAGATATAATTCGGACACCTGTAGCCAGGAATTTCACCCTCTTCTACTTCACGTCCTCCTGAACCTCTGAACCCTGACCCTAAACTCCTGACCCTGGAGCCTTGTACAACTCGCTTTAGTTCTACAACTGTTCCTAAAGCCTGCCTCCAGACGCTTGCCTGTTCCCATCGTGGTGTACCTTGGGCTACCCAACCCACAGACCCTTTCCATTACACCTCAGGGCCTAAGTGTCTGTGCACTCCGGTAGAAATCTCACTTATGTACATCAGTTCCTGCAAGGTGCTCACCGGGCCCAATACACCTGCTAGAGTGAAAACCTCTACACATAGGAGTCTCGTCAGTGGCTAACTGTCGAGACACCCTGGGAGGACTAATCTAGTGATTCTTTTCCCATGTGCTATGCCCTATGCAAGGACTGGTAGACAGCAGCTGTCGTCTTATTAAGTTCTATCTATCTTCATTGCTAACTTAGAAGATCTACGAAGCTCCTGCGGCGAGCTGTGTTGGTGGCGGGACCGCTGGGCGCTACCCATGGTCTCTTATCCCACGGACCCCACTTACAGTGATAGGTATCATGCTATTAGAGGCTTCCAACAACCCATAAAGAGCCTACATGGCACGGCCCCCCAGCAATGGAGACGGAGTAGGCATGAGGTTTTTGTTGCATATGTTGGTTGTGGTCACTGGGTTGCATACTACTTGGCTTTCCTTTGTATACGTGGTAGGAATGCGTTGCGGTACAACGGAACTAGACAGAATCGGATGGCAGGATCGTGGCTGCACGCGATGCCAAGGACTTTCCTTTGTGTTAGTTATCATGCCGGATTTCCTGGATATATAAGGGGGTGTGCGTGTGCCCCCTTACATTTCACGTTCTTCACGCAATCTGAGAATCTCCTTTGGACAGTTGTACCTAGGAATTACACCCTCTTGTACTTCGCGTCCTCCTGAACCCCTGAACGCTGACCCTCAACCCCTGCCCCCTCGTGCCTTGTACAACTCGCTTTGGTTGTACACCTGTTCCGAGACCTCATCTCCGGACTCTTGCCTGTTCCTATCATGCTGTGCCTTGGGCCATCTAAGCCTCAGACCCTGCCCCTTATGCTACGGCAAAGGGGTACGTGTAGGCTTGATCGGCGTCAAAACTTTCCTGATGTCTCCGGCACTACGCAAGACTACTGTGGGCACCCTTCTAGATAGGTCACTCTAACTGTGTCAGTTCAGGTCCGTTTTACTTGATTCCTTTTGGTCAAGGTACCTCCCCTTCTCACCCTGGCCCCATTGTATATGAGACGAATGACCTCCGGTCAGTCGGACAGCAGGGACGCACCCTGTGTGATGGACCTGTCTTCATTGACTCCATTTAACTAGTAAGACGGCAACTGCACCCAACAAGGCCGATGACACCCAGGGCGAACCCTGGAGCCGTAGGTACCTCTTAGGAATGATTCCTGTTAAGACCTCAGAGCTGGGAACCTGTCCTAATACTGGGAGCTCCAGTGGGATACTGGAACCCCTGGGACCTTGCTCTTGAGCCGTACAACAATGGGCTGAATACACCTTAGATGCCTCGGACCCTGTCTAGACCTCTGGTAGAAGACCCGCACCTAAATAGACAGACCTTTGGTGGGATACCAAACCTGTTTATCTCTCCTGCTCCAACTGTGGCGTGTGTGGGCTACCTGCTCGGACCTTGTCCATTGCAGCAGGTTGCCCTAGATCTGCTTTCTCCTCCTCCTTATCTCCCTACCCTCTGCTGAACCCCCCCACTGGTATGTTCCGTCCCTTCCCCTACCTTACTCCTTCCTGGCTCCAAGTCTAACTATTCTTGATCACTTTCATTTCACCTTCCACCTAGTACCCCCTCTTTTCACCCCAAGTTTATGGACAACAGATTGCCAGATCATTCTGTTACTCTTATTTCCTCCATCTCGTATAAGTCAGTTTTCGAGCTGGATCTCTCTCCAAGATACGAAGGGGAGGACACCAGCAAACAGTACAATTAAGTATTACTCTGCTTAAATTATAAGCCAAATTGACTGCACAGATTATCTGATTAACCTAACCTACCCCTGGTACACTACTGGGTCTGTCATGCCCGCTTGATTAAGCATATGCATCTCCAGGATGTGACTCCATTAATGGGCCAGACTTTTGCACACTGACCCAGCAATGTCAAGAACGCCTGGCAAATACCACAACTTAAGGCACATATGATGATAGTATAGAGCCTCATTTCAATCAAGGTTGCCAGAGTTAGTACTTGATTGGCGGTCTATCCTAGTAGACAACTTTTAGTACAATCTTCAAGTGGTTTTAGTTATATCAGAAACACTGTCATCAGATTATGCAGACTGATAAAAGACTAAAGTGAGTATACTGGCATACTCTTCTCTAGTAATCCTGGCACACTAATGTTATGAAATCCAGGGAAAGCCTTAGGTGTCGGGGCCTCGGACCTCAATTATATGACACACAGTTTTGTCTTAGCAGAGTATTAGCAATATGCCTTCCTCATAGGAAACTCCGATGCCTCGGTATGATACTAGAGGCTATGCTAAGAGTCCAGTCAGCTAAGGGGGCTGACTGAATAACTCTCTCTCTTAACTGTCATCTATGCAAGCTCCCATAGACTGCTGTTCACATAGGCAAGGTTTCCTCTATCAGGATTGTAAACTAGAACGGTCGGCTATAGTCTCACCACCAGGGATGCATGTGGTAGGACTCTCTGGATCCCCACGATGCCGCCACACCTGTGACACACAACTTACTGCAGTAAGAATCATCCCATTTGAGTGCTTAAACAACCTCTAATGAGCCTATGGCAAAGTAGTACTTTTGTCCTTGATTGGTGCAAATCCTTTCCAGTCATCCTGGTACCATCAGCCACTAGCTGAGAGACCTCCTCACATAAATGTATTCTGCACACAGCTATTTTACTCTGACCAACTTGGAGAAAGTACCTGGCCATCATAGTACCTAGACTCTAAAGTATATCCTGGGGATGGCTTGAGCTTATACAAACAGCAATAACATGTATGGTATTATTAATATGTCAGACAGGACTCCACTGAACAAGAAAGATTTCAAATCTACAGCTTTTGTCGTGTTATGCCTGGGCCATACCCTAATGCCAGAGGTACCAGGAGTGGGAGTATGGTGGTGGCGGGAGTGGTAGGAGAATACCCATCAAGTGACATCCTGTCAAGAGACATGAAGTTCAGAGTAATACAGTGCCTTACCCAGTCATCTAGTAACCATAGTACATGGTGCAAGCAGTTTCCCATCAGTCAGATTTGTGTTACAAACAATCCTATCATTTGCCGGAATTGCAGTAAGACCAAATCAGATCTAAGGTAGGTTACCAGAGTTGTGAAAGTGGGGTAAGTATGTCTCCCTTGACAGTAAGATAGTTATCCTGACCAGGTCATGTGATCTACTCCCCAGGTTAACATTATTGAGGATTCTGACATATCCAGTGGCTGCTGCTGACCTTGTCACATCCCTATTGCTACCTAGGTACATTTATTGTACAAGTATCTCATGCTCACTGGGCAATACTATCTATGCCAATCAATATCACTAGCACAAGTTCAGACATCTTGACCAAGTCTACTACAAGACCGCATGGCTCATGTATTAGTGTAGACATAGGTTGCCACAGGGCATCATCAGAAGGTTATTACCTCCACCTCTATGCTATTTGAAGCAGTATCCTGTAAGAGAGATGAAAACTGTTGGCTTCAAACTATGGGATTTTCCCTGCAGCTGTCATCTGGGTCTTTCGTGGCTGGAGCAGGAAGGTCGCTGCCCCACTCATATAAGTATGAGAGGTGGATGATAAGAATGTTTCCTAGCTCAGGGCAAGGGTCTAGAGCTGTCCAGGAATATCCTGCTATGAGGGCCGAGGGGTGGCCCACTGGTAAGATGAAAATATTGCGTGGATAAACTATTAGGGTCTTCTGCTAGCCCATGTCAGGTCCGGAGCCTGATGTGGCTGGAGCAGGAAGGTCCCTGCCCCAGCCACATAGATATCAAAGGTGGATGATAACAATGGTGTCTCACGGAGTGCCAGGGTATAGAGCTGGCCAGGAATCTTCTTCCATGAGGGCCCAGGGGTGGGCCTCTGGTAAGATGCAAATATTGCATAGATGAACTATTAAGGTCTGCTGCTAGCCCATATCAGGTTCCGATGCTGATGTGGCTGGAGCAGGAAGGTCCCTGCCCCAGCCATATAAAAGTATCAAAGGTGGATGATAAAAATGTTGTGTCACCGGGTGCAAGGGGCTAGAGCTGGCCGGGAATCTTCTGCCATGAGGGCCCAGGGGTGGGCCTCTGGTAAGATGAAAATATTGCGTGAATGAACTATTAGGGTCTTCTGTTAGCTCATATCAGGTTTGGATCCTGATGTGGCTGGAGCAGGAAGGTCCCTGCCCCAGCCACATAGATATCAAAGGTGGATGATAACAATGTTGTCTCACGGGGTGCCAGGGTCTAGAGCTGGCCTGCATTCTTCTGCCATGAGGGCCCAGGGGTGGCCCTCTGGTAAGATGCAAATATTGCCTAGATCAACTATTAGGGTCTGCTGTTAGCCCATATCAGGTTCGGATTCTGATGTGGCTGGAGCAGGAATGTCCCGGCCCCAGCCACATAAATGTATCAAAGGTGGATGATAAAAATGTCGTGTCACCGAGTGCAAGGGTCTAGAGCTGGCCCAGAATCGTCTGCCATGAGGGCCATGGGATGGCCCTACAGTAAGAGACAACTATTGCATGGATGAACTATTGGGCTGGGGGTCTGCCGGTAGCCTATATCTGGTTCTGATTCTGATGTGGCTGGGGCAGGAAGGTTCCTGCTCCAGCCACAGGGGTACCACAATGGTAGTCAGTAGGCTGGCTGGTAATTACAACCATCAGAATCAGACTACTGTGCATTCAATGTGGTAGCCCAAAGATACATATAGAGGTAGTTGTTGTATACAGAAGGTACAAACAAACCCTGCCACTGATGACAGTTAAATAACCTCAGCTATCTTGGCACTCAATTCTCGCCCTATACTGTGTGTTCTTTACCCTGGCCCGAGCAGGAAGCTTTCTTCCCCAGCTACACTTTCACATTCCCAGATTCAATGACTCTCATCTGGCCACACAAGTTCTTATATTTTAATTTCTCCTATCCTTGTTCTTCTCCAACCGCGTGCTAACCTGACATTAGTGCTCCGACTCCTTTTACCAGTCTAGTACGCTCACCTAGGTCCTACCCACCTCACTTATACCCATGAAAGATAACTTTTATTAGTCTTGGCTCTGCTCAGACCTAGAGCCAGTTTGACACATCTTAATAGGATGACTGCACGTGGCGTACGCAGGGCAGTTCACCAGTCCTGCAGCCGCAGGGTCCTACTCTCTCGTACTCGCTAAACCTCTACTGTACTTGCTTGAGCATCAGAATCACTTTACGCCAGTTCCTGATTCCGGTACTGACTAAAAGATTGCTACTACAGGGTGACTCAACAGAGCTACTCGGTTTGAATTGTGATAGCGAGTTCAACCGCGGGAGACCTTACCTTGCCTGGTGCCACGCCGAGTGGTAATTTCTTATCAAATATACTTGGTATGAAGGGCACATTCATAGTTGAACCAATCTTGTATTCATTTTACCTCCTTTTTCTGCCTTTGAAGCAAATTGCCACTTCTGATGTTACAGATATCATTGTAATCCTCTTGGCCTCTCCCCTATTCCTTGCCCATCTCATAATCTATCCGGGGAGGATTTTCAGTTAACAAACGTATGTAGTCTACTAGAACAGTGGGAGACATGAATCCCCGTGCCTTGGAGGGTTCTGCCACTCACCACACTCATGCGTGGCAGGCTGTAGAGGTCTCCTAGTAACATAATACTTTGAGGAAAAAGTAGGAAGAAGGAAGGGAACTCAGAAACAGCAGTAATCATTACCACCCGAAATCTTCTATGAACACTATTCGGAGGATACCCCTTGCAGCATTCTTGACTAAGGCCTATCACATTGTTGCTCATCTTAGGAAAGAAGTAGAGATTTCACCCATGTTGTCTATAGAGTAGGTCTAATTGCCTACTAGAATTGAGTACCATACATTTAAGCAAGAGCAAAGTTAAAAGAATGCATATCACACATCTGGTCGCCTTTTTGGTATAACTGGAAGGCCTCACGCAGGACAGCAGCAATGATTACAGAGCTGTCAGGAATTCCATCAAATTCAGGCGAGACAGTAGGCAAACGACTCCCTGTGACCTGGATATGAGCAAAGCTCAAATAGGCCAAATACGTCTCATCACGTGTTGCACAATAGGTATCCTCCAAACCACGCAGGTCCTGTACCTCTATTCTCCATTGTTGAAATATTGCCTTGACAGCAATTATCTACACCAGGATTAGCTTCTACCCTGCTGTACGTTCATTATAACAGAGAGTCATATACCGTTGACAATTTATTTGCAGACTGCACATTGGTCTCCAGACCATTCAAGATGAACAAGGTAGCCGTTCTCTCGACAACTGAGACCACCAGGGGGAAAATGGCGCAGTTCGTGGCAACTGGAAGAATGTAGTACTGGTATGGAATGCTAAATCGGCGACCACCAGCTGCCAAAGACAAAGCTACAGTGGGGTCATCACCAAGTTGCCCTTCCAAAGCTTGCCTTGTTTTCGCTGGCGACACAATTCCCCAACCTGGTAGGCTGCGCTGATTCCATAGATTGCTTAAAAGGTCTACAGCCTCATCTACAATATGGCCAGGTTCCAAGAATGAGGTGAACATGTGGAGCGGCCCGGACACTGGGTTGCGTGTGGTGGAATTAGGATCGGGTGGTATGTTGAGTATTGTTGATTGGTCTTGTTGAACCAGCCATTCAACCAACCTTATTTGTTGTCTTATTGGATTGGGAAATGAGGTTCGTGGGAACAGAACAAGCTTCAGCTGGAATCCTGAAAGGACATTGGTAGCCACCTGATGGCACAGCTTGGCTTGGACACGATAGGTACGTACATCTGGAATAGGAAACGCTGTGTCGTAGTCTTGGAGATAGTGCAAATTTATCTCCTGGATACACTGTGCCGTGAGTGGTTCCTGGACTAAAAAGCCATACAATTCGGAGCTGGAGTACTGCTGCCCAGTATTGGTGAAAACAAGTTCCACGAAAATTGTAGAAAGGGCCTGGCAGAGGGCCATCCACAGTTGGTTCGCACCCAATTGAGTCCCTACTGCCGGTATGTGATTCGACCTTAATCCATACTGGTGAGCCAAGACACTGATGCCAGGTCCCGCAACAGCGAGCATGGGTAGGATCAGGATGCCCATGTTGTTGGCCATTTCCCATAAGACCTTTCCATAGCGTACCTTCTCACGCAGGGAGCTCTCAGTAAGTGACCTGTCACCTTGCTCCTGCAGTTGTTTCCAAAAAGTACGTAACTTGTTACGACTAATGAATTGAGGACCACTGCCAGGATTCTCTGCCTGCATCATCGGAACGATTCCATGCTCCAGAGTGAGATACAGCATTGTATATGATATGATTAGTTTAAACTTGACCAGTTCCTCACCGAGGGGATTGCGTGCCAGATAGTGACTAATGCGGCCCACGACAGCTAGCATTTGGTCGAGTCGTCTTGGTAGTGGTCGTGATGCATCGCGTTCCTGACCCACCGCCTGGAATGCCAACTCTTCAACCACAGGATCTCGTTCACCATCTTTTCCATAATCTGTCCCGGACCTGGAGGCACATGAAACTACAGATAGGAAGTCGCAGAGACGTTTCACATTGCCTGGTGCTGTAAGGGCCTTGAAAAGGGCATCAACCAAGGTAGCGTTGTCAACCTTAACTTGGTCCAAGGCAGCATTTTGGGAGCTGCTATAGAAGCATGGAAGCTCCTCGATAGATGCATAGGTGCCCGTAGCATAATTCCTCTGCAGTATTAGTTGGAAGGGTGAAAGGAGAACCGCTGTACCAGCCCGATCATCATCACTATTGCCTTGTGTCTTACCGAATGCCCGACATCTCAGTTATCTGGTTGACAACAGCCTAGGATTATGGGTGACTTACTTGGTCGCTGCCTTCGGTGGCTACTGTCCTGATATCTGTAGAAATAGAAGTCGAACAGTCGGATTCCATCATTACATCTTCTCCGACACTAGAATCTTTGCAAGTAAGTCCAATATCCTCATACCTATAACGTTGTAGAACTGGTACCCAAATTGAAGGCGGGCTTAACAGGTGCCCGAATCGCAGTAGCTCCATCTCCATTCTGTAGCAGACCCACCTGCACTCCACTCGGCTGTAGAGTACATGCAATTGAACTTTGCCAGTTTGGCTGCGGAGTACCTATCATACTTGACGTCACTTGTGCACCACTTGGTTCATCCAGCATGGTATCTAATTATTCCATCAATTAGTATTCCTTTCGTCATCTCGTGGTCTAATTGGCCAGCCACACACCATCTGCATCATCGTTGTGCGTCATTGAATATGCGGGAACTGAAGATTCTAGTTGGCTTTTAGCCATTCCCAATTCTACAGCAGTGTTGGCTATTGGACACTATTAGCCAAAGTCCATGGTTGAAGCAATCTGACAAGCAAAATGCACCAATTGCGGTAGATCGCATGGTGCCAGAAGGATGGTTGTGGCTCATGCCTTCCCTTAGTGCAACATAACCCAGATTATGCATGAAGGTATTCCGTCGTGCCGTGCTCCAACGATCTATTATTTGCCAAACAATGGTACTTCCCTAAGTCTAGTCAGCCCATCGCACTAGGTACCTATCCAGGTAGATATCTGATGGAGATCCGTACCAAGGGATGATTGGCTACCAAGTCAAGATTCTCTTCCTCCTGCAGGTTCCGCAGCAATCTTTCCTGCGCTTCATTCATGGTGCTCGACATTGGTGTAGTATTGCAGGTATATTTCGTATTTGTCACGGTCTGCCGTGTGTAAGACACTTGGGAAGTTGCTGTCTCTGGCAGAGGTGTGGAGGGATGTAGAAGTCAGACCGGAATGATAGAGGGAAGGTTCATAAAAGAAGAGACATTGAGGAATTTTGATTGAAGATAAGGGTTCAGTGGTAAGACCTGCAGACTTAACTTGGAAAGCCAGCCCATAGTAGATGACGAACTTGGGGAGCACAATCTCTTCTCCCTCCCTGTGCCGGAAACTGATCCCCAGAAAGATACTATTAAAGAAGAATACTATTTACAGCTTGGTACGTATTCCACCAGGGATAGGAATAAGTTGGCAGATTAATGCAATAGTATTTCTAGGATCACAGGGGAAAATAACAAGGTCAGCATTACAGGGCAGAACAGGGGGTGGTAGCCAGCTGTACCAGCCAAGATATCATGATTCAGAGAACTGCTATACCAGCTTTACATTAGTGGAATCTGCATGCTAATTCCAT
Source organism: Tuber aestivum (assembly GCA_900010015.1). NCBI lineage: Eukaryota > Fungi > Ascomycota > Pezizomycetes > Pezizales > Tuberaceae > Tuber > Tuber aestivum. The sequence continues at coordinate 43,946 of LN891221.1, forward strand.
GTCATAATACTATTTATCTTATTGGTCAGGAATCTCTTTACCTAAATACGTTATTTGATATCACTAATCACAGTTTGTTGGCTCGTAAATACCTAATCTACGGAGGTCCCATCATCCCTTTCTTTTCACATCCAAGTCTCTCGTATCCCATCTGTCAATATATAGAGGGTCACTGGACAGGATGTCTGATCTTATCCAGGACCTTTCTTCAGCCCTACTGACTGACATTAGGGTATTTTACCGTCATGATGATTTGTAATCAGCATGTTTCAAGTTGACCTCCAAAGGGTAGAGTGTGGAGTAGTTTTCGATCTGGTCCCAGGCCTGACACTCGGGTGCAATCTTATTAGTACAGTGGCGAGTGGTACAACCAGTAATGGACCTTACTTAGTTGAGATACAGGCCGTGCCTTCGAATGGAATACTACATGGCAACATCCGGCTGGAACCTGAAGGTCCTGGCTGTCCAGGTCTCTATTGATTGAACCTATGATGAACGCAACTTGGTATGTCACAGATGAAAGAATTGTTCCACGATTCATCGAAAGGTGTAGCTGGTCACAATGATTAGAATGTGTGTAATTGAAGTTATAACCTACTACCATATATGGTATTTAATACAGAGCCAAGTTGGATGGTGTTACACATATGAACACACAGACCTTCTAGCGCAATCGGATTGTCACCTGATTAAACTCATAAGGTCACGTGTTCAACTCCGGTACCCGCCGAAGTTATTGTTACGATGACATATTATCTAACAAAGCTTGGTTTAACTTCAAACGACTCTCCACGGAGAGTGAGGTGACGTGACCGAGGGATTTCTGCTGTGTTACACAGAGGAAGTTCGGCTCTTTCAGATAAGAGTCATTACGACCTAATTGGTCGGTTGGTTTAGGAGCTAAGAAGCTTTGAAGATAACCATTCGGACCGGGACGTGCCCGTATGGACGAGGCACGGAGCACAGTCAAGTGCTCGCACAGTATAGAGCCAACCGGAGGCCTATCTGTGGATGAGGGACTTTCCCATGACGTTGACTACTCCGATCGTGGCGGAAAGTCCTCAGAGTCGATGCAGTCAAGTTGTAACGTCAATGACACATTGATATGTCTCTCGACGGAGCTGATAACTCCAGTCAGGGTAAGGAGGATGGCGAGCTGGCTCGAAGCGAGACCACTCTCTCATGAGCAAACCTCCGAGACGAAGGAATCGTGCGTTTTCGCCGGAGAGGTTTGAAACACCCTCGCGGAAACACGACAACGCACGGGGACTGTGGTCCGAGCAAGACGCAAAGTTTTTCAGGGTCAGATGGATCCCCATTACGATAGTAAGGGGAAGGAAATGGAACGGTACATTGTTTGGTATAAGATAGATGTAGCCCGCGACCACCCAGACGCGGAATATAAATATCCAGGTGCCTGCTTAGCTTTCAGAACACGCTCCGCGCCCTCTACTTTCCTCTCGCTTAAAATCATTACCGCTTTCGGCCAGGCAAAACTCCAGGGTTTTGCGTGGCAACCATCTCCACACACCGATTTCCCCTCTCGCTTAGGCTTCAGTCTCTAAGTGCACAGCTCCCTCACTACCCCGCACAGCCCCCTGCGCCATGGAGGGGCCTGGTCCGGGACCCTCAAGGTCTGGCTCTCGAGCCTCTACCCGCGCTGCGCCCTATGAGTCAAGGGCACCCACCCCATCTCTTCCCGCTCACCTTTCGCTTGTTACAGATGAGTTAGCCCGCACGCTCCGCCACATTGGACGGGCGGCCCCCCCAATTCCTCCCCCATCCGATTCAGAACTTCAAGAGCTGTCAGCAGGTGAAGTCATCCTCCTCCCGCTACTCTGCACTGCCCTGTCTGGGATGGGCAGCATCATCTAAAGACTAGAGGCCCTTGAGCAGTCCTCCACGGCCGCTCCTAAGGATCCTCCCTCCCTTCCTGCTCTAGAAGGCTCGGTCCGCGACATCTCTTCGAGGGTCACCGCATCGGCTGCCCGTCCCTCAGCAGCCCCGTTGGCCCCCCCCCCCCCTCTTCTGCCAAAACAGGCCAGATGCCTACCCCCTCCGCCCCCTCCAGCGGCTCCGCCTAGAGCAAAGTACCGCCCCCCCCCCAGCTACATCCTTGAAATTCCAGTTGAGGACATTGACTGCCCTGTGCAGGTTGATGGTGTTTGGTATGGTAATCCACGCACCTTCGCCGCAAGACACCCCCGCTCCTTTGCTGCTTTCCAGTTTGCCCAGGGTGACTTCCCGGAAGAGTCCGCCTTCAGGCCAGATCCCGTCCCCTCGTTCCTCACACTAGCTCCTCCCTCCTCCTCCTACGCCAGCGCGGCAGGCCCCTCCAGGGGCCCAGCCCAACAACAGCCCAGTGCCAAGGGCAAGAAGAAAGCGACCACTGCAGCTCAAGTCGCGGCGTCGGGTGGTGCCCCCTCCCGTGTGCGGGAGGCTGCCCCCCTTCCAGCTGCCGAGTGGCGCTTCTTCGCACCCCGAACCACCCCGGCCCCCCACCCTGATCCAAGGCGCCTGGCGGCCACTGCCCCCGACACTGTAGCCTCCGTCCTTCGGGAGGCAAACTGCCCCTTCCCAGTTTCTTTTTCAGCCACCCTTAATGCGCGTGGTGTGATCACTCTCCTCGCTACTGACTCCCTCACACCTGCCACTAGCTACTCCCGCTACTACGAGGCACTTGCCAATAAGATCAACCAGTCCTTCTTGGTTGGGAACAACCCCTACCGCCCCTTCCGACCTGCGCCCAATGAGGTACAACTGGTCATCCACGGCCTTCCAGTCGCCTTCCTCCCCCAAGACCATACAGACCTCTTCCCTGCCCTCGCCGAGTCCATCAAGAATGCCAAGGATGTCGACATCTTCGGCCCACGCTACCTCCAGCCCAACCCCCTCCTTCGAAACGCGACTACCTCGGTGGTGGTCATCGTTGCCCCCTCCGACGTGCCCCATATCGGGAACAAAATCCTCCTCTACTCAAAACTGCGCAATGTCCAAAACGCGGTCTCCAAGAACAAATTCATGCAATGCAGACACTGCTGGAAGTTTGGCCACCCAGCCCCGGCGTGCACTGCGACCATCCCAGTCTGCCCCATCTGTGCGTCAAACCACACAAGGGCCAACCACCGCTGCCCCAACCCAACCTGTCCCAAGCTGGGCTTCCTCAAACCTGTCATCGCCTGCTGTCCGGCCTCCCCCCTCAAATGCGCAAACTGCTCCGGTGGATACCCAGCCACCGACAGGTCCTGTCCATCTCGCCCTTCCCAGCAACCGCAACATGCCTCAGGGTCTGAGGCTAAGGATGAGGAAGAGAACGATGACATGATGGACCAAGATGAGGCCCCTCCAAGCAACGCCCACACGCCCACCCCGCCCCTTCCCGCAGGGGACCCTCTGGCCACCCCCCGGCCTGTTATCACCCCAGTGCCTCGCGCACCTGTTCCCTCCTCCCAGTCTGCCGGTTTCTTCACCTCCCTAGGGGAATCCAGCAGCCCGTCTCCGTTCCCACCCACTTCCTTCCATAAGTGATAGTACAACCCATGGATCCAAACTTGGTGGACCGATTGCCGCCAACCCCGTCTTTCCTGCCTTTTCTTTCCCTTGTTCAACATAACTGCTTAGGGAGCTGGAATGTTTTTCTTTCCCTGTTTAACAGCCTTGCCACGCTGCCCTTGCCTCCCCAGGTGGTAGCCCTCCAAGACCCCCCGGTCTGGCGAGGGAAATTGCCGTTCTTTTCCATGTATAAATGCTTTTCCCCTCCTGTCGCCTCAGGCCGCAACCTGAAGGTAGCCTTCTTGGTTTTTCAGGAGCTCCTCTGGGCCTATCCTGTACTTCCCTGTTTTTTTGATCGGCCTGACCTGATGGCACTGGACATCCACTTGCCTAGGGGCTTGTTTTCATCTTCTCTCCATGTTTTTCGGATTTACAATATGTATTCCATTAATTTCATTTCCTCTCACCGTCGGACAGTATCACCGGCAGATGCTTTTCCCCTTCATGATTTTCCCGCCCTTGCTCTTGGGGACTTCAACCTACACCACCCCCTTTCTGACCCCTTGCGCCAGTGTTCCAACCAGGATCTCCTGGTGTCTTCCCCCTACTTTGAGGCGGCCTCCGAGGCCGGCTACAGCCTTCTCAACACCCCTGGCATCCACACCAGGTTCCCCTTCGATCTGGCAATCAGGCCCGGCGTCCTCGACCTGGCCTTTGCCAATAAGGGTCTTACTCCCTTCCACCCCTCCTGGTCGGCTGATCTCCCCTCCACCTGCTCGGACCACATCCCCATTCTTATCAAATTATCCTCCCCACTAATGCACAAGGCATCCCCTGGCCTGGATTGGGACAAGGTAGACTGGCCTCCGGTGCTTGAGGCCCGGCAGGGGGTTAACGTCCCCCCCCCACCTCCTCTCCCCACCGCTGCCGCCCTCAGCTCCTGGTTCGACCGTCACCTTGGTGCCCTCTCAGCCCTACTCTTAGCCCCGGCCCCGCTAAAACGTCCCTCCCTCAGGTCTAAGCCCTGGTGGTCCCCCCTCTTGTCCTCACTGCGCCGGGTCTTCAATGCGGCTGCCAGGAGGTCTCGCTCCTCCCCATCAACTACCCTCAACCCTGAGTCCCGTGAGGCCCGCTCCCTCTACTTTAAGGCCATAAAAAGGGCGAAGGCGGAGCACTGGAAGAGCTTCCTAGCCAAGGTTGACTCCCGCTCCATCTGGACAGCCAGAAGAATCGTCATGGGAAGGGCTCCTGATCGCTTCCCCTCGTTCCCAGGCCTCACCTCCCCTGAACAGATTAACTCAGCACTCCTACAACACTTCTTCCCACCCAAGACCCCTCCTTCCACCCCATCCATTCTTCGCCCCTTTCGTGACTCGCCTCCTCTCCAGCCTGAGGAGATTGAGAGGGCTCTGTCCAAATTATCAAACTCGTCAGCCCCAGGTCCTGACCAGATCCCCTATGGAGTCTGGAAACAGGTCCATGCCGCCAACCCCTGCCTCCTTGTAAACCTCCTCTCGCCCCTGCTCTCTTTCGGCTTCCACCCTCCCTCCCTTAAAAAGGCCAATGGAGTAGGGCTCTCCAAGCCCGGGAAATCAGACTACTCCTCCCCCTCCTCCTTCCGTATCATCGTCCTCCTCCAAACAGTCTCAAAAATCCTAGAAAGGATTGTCGCCTCTCGCCTGTCCCTAGTCGCCCGCTCTCGCCGCCTAATCAACCCAAACCACTGCCGCTTGCTTGCCGGCCTCAGCACCTACGACGCCTGCGCTGCCCTCACCCATGAGATCCGATGCCTTCAGAGGCCCGGGCTCAAAGGCTCGTCGCTCTTCCTTGATATCAAGGGGGGGTTTGAGAACATCAACTCCACGCTACTTACTGCTTTCCTGAAATCCAGGGGGGTGCCTCCATACATCTGCGCCTGGGTTCAGTCTTTCCTTTCTAACCAACATTGTCGTCTTCTCTTTCAAGGGTCTCCTAATGTGTTTTCTCCGGTTCAGGTGGGCGCGCCACAGGGGTCTCCTATTTCTCCTCTTCTGTTTGTCATCTATGTATCTCCTCTGCATTTGGATATCCCTAAGGGAATTATGTTTTCCTATGTTGATCATTTTACTGTTACGGTGGCCTCCCCCTCTTACAGGCCCAACGTCCAGCGCCTGCAGCACTACTTTCTGGCCATGCAGAGAAAGGCGAGTGCCATCGGCATGTCCTTCTCGGTACCCAAGGCCGAGCTCTCCCACTGGAGAACC
>LN891221.1:50116-106386 GCA_900010015.1 Tuber aestivum
CTGTTCGCTCCCACCTTCCTATCGACGGCATAGCCCATTCCCTCACTAGGGTCCCTGCTAAGGGGACTCTCCCTGGCCTGAACAGGCACCTGGTCCCAGGTGCGGTCAATACTCTCGCCTCCTTACAAAAATATTCTCTCCTGAAATTCACCACTCGGTCCCTCCTCCTACAGGACTGGGCGCTGCAAGCTCCCCCCCCCCTCTACTACCCATACCCTCCGCAGGACGCTCCACACCCCTTCATGGAACTTGAGCGTTTCCTTGCAGGACGAATACATCAAATGAGGGCCGGCAAGAGCTACCTCGCGGCACACACTCCCTGGAATGAGCCAGACAAGCCCACCATCTGTCCTGCCTGTGGCCTCGAGCCGGAGACTATGCAGCACGCCATCCTCTCCTGTTCCTCCAAAATCCCCGCCAGGCTGCTCCATATCCCGCGAGTAGTGGACCTGGGCTGGGAGGCACCCCTCTGGACCGATAAAGGCCTCCTATGGGGCTTGGCTCGATACATCTCCGAGACTAGAACCAACTTTCCCCCCGCCATGGGCGGGGCGCGGGCGTCGCCTGGTGTCAATTCTGTTGCAGATTGAAGTGGTTTTATCTGTTGTCTTTCCTAGCTTTTGACTTTTCATGCTTTGTGTTTCCTTCGTGCGGGAGGGGACCTGACTTTCCTTTTGCGAGTGGTCGCCCCGGTGGGCCCAGTGGGTTGTATTACTCACAGGGGGGGATTTTGTGGGGAGAGATTTTGTTATTCTTTGTTGTTTTGGATATTAAGGTTTTGTTTTTGCTATAGCTACCGCTCTATGCAGGTTCTTGTACCTTAACAAAGAATATATGAGTTAAACAAAAAACAAACAAATCCTTAGCTTTCAGAACTAACAGCAAACGGAGAAGAGATCTTATCAACATATTCGTTATACTTTGATACCTATTTTGTTACGAGCTTTCTTGACCACTCTCCGAGAAACCTTATTGGCCCCAGTTACAATTCGTTTGACTTAGAATTGGCTGCCGCCTAACAGATGGGTTGTATTTAAACAATGATTATAGTATCCTGTATCCAATGGTAGAAATCCCACTGGTTCCTAGTAGCAGCCCTTCCATATTTCTGTGGACCTCTTTCGATTTTAAGACCTGTAGGTTTTCTTTGTTGTAATAGATGTAAGTGTTAAGAGAGGAATCTGGAATCTGTATGTTACTCCTCATAGTTGAGTAGCGATTGTAAAATATGTTCCCTGTCTACTTGTCCACTTATTATACTGGAGGCGTAAGTAAGCCCTTGAGCTTGCCACTTATAAGGCCCTGTCGGTTCTATCACAAACCCTCCATCTGGTGAGTTGTATGACAAACTGCCAGAACATTATGCTTGAGCTGATTCATTGGTTTCATTGGTTTCATTATTTTTCAACATATTTTCCTTTCTGTCATCAGTAGAAAGAGGGGATAACCAACAAGATAGCGCATGAAACAGTGCAATCTACTTCTAGTTCAAGAAAAAAAGGAAAGCTTAACACATTATGGAAATCGATTAAGCTGCTTAGGTTAACAATGTGTCATGGTCATGACCCTACCTTACAGAGGTCTGGCAACTTAAGTAAACGCGGATATATGAGACCCCATCGTGAGTAGAATACAAGGCAGATATAGTGAACCGTGTTTAGGGGATATCCAACGGTCCAGGTATCTACATCAGCAGAAGGTACTTACGAAGTACATGACCCTAGATTGTTATAGTAATGTAACTATATCCGTGGGGGCCCATATTTATGTCACAGCCACCAAATTATCTTTACTGTAGTCGCACGACTCATAGGTGCTGGAGCTCCCGCACAGTTGCAAAGGAGTCACGTTCTTGAAAAGATATGTATAGCAAGACTGATCAGGTTGTCCATGCATGGCGGGTGGGATTAGTGTGTGGTAAACCCACATGGCAAAAGATAAGAGTTGGGCTTTGTCGAATAAAGCGGAGGAGTTTCTTCAGTGTTTTGGGAAAGTACATAAAGTAAGTACATTATAGATCAGACGATTTTCTATGCTTAAGAGATAGGTTGGCCTTGGAGGAGCGCCTCCAGATTGAGGAATTTCCTTAGATATATATTGGATGTGTCGCTTCATGTTTTCCTTTCATCTTCCGTCTCTACTACACCTCCACTCATTGAAAACTCAACCCCATGCGTTTCATCGTAACAGCATGACCACTTTCCTGCCCACTCCTGCCTTTAGGCTCAGCCTAGGAGAGTCTGACTCCTCCCTCATCTCACGGCCGGGGTATTGACTTCAGTCTACCGTCGCAGGGGCCCCTCTCTCCTAGAGGGTTAGTTGATCGGAGACCTTCCTTGGCTGGCAGGTGGTGGGATCTCTTCCACTCCAGTCACGCTATCTCTCTCAGAACAAAGGACTACGTGAGAGACACGGTAAAACACCTGCTTTGCTTAGGGGTCTGTCGATGATCTTCCTTGCTCCCCCTATGTCCTCCCTCCACCTGTGCTGGGGAGTCCTCTCCTCTTCCTGAGTTGGCCTCACTTCGCCTTCTGACAGTTAGAAACACCTTAACCACCATTGTCAGATGGCTGGGACTGCAGTTGCAGCAGGGGAGAACAGCCAGCAGGCTATAGTTGATCTCCCCATTCTCTTGTTCCCCTAAGAGGAAGGCTAGTTAGACACGAAGGCAATTCCGATAGATGGTTTTTAAGGTCTTTTGGTCAACCCCTCCTCTCTCCTCTTCCTGCGTTTGAATCGCCTGGCACCCTACTACCTCACCATCCCCTCCCCGCGGTTATAGCCCAGCGCCGGGCGGTCTCCTTCTTCTCTCCATGGTCTTGCACTACCTCCTTGGGGCGGGTCTAGTTGGGACCCCCTATCTTAGCGCACTTCGGGCATCCCTGGCCACTAGAATGAGTGGACTGGCCCTTCTGGGCCCTACGTGGCGTGCTAATACCCTTTCTTATGTTCTTTTAGGATTTCTCAGCGGGTTTTCCTGGCCCTTCCTCCTTTCTTCCCAGTTAGGAATTCCTTGTTCATCCATCTAGTTGGGCTTGGGTTTGTTTTCTTTGAGCCTGAGGCAAGCTGTCTGGTTGGCTCCATACCAGAGGGGCTTGGGGGGTCGGCACTTTTCCTGTGGCGAGAGGAGGGATATGGGCTTTTTGTTGTCATAGTTGGTGCTCCATATGTTTCTTGTACCGTAAACAAATAATCAAGGAGTCAAACAAAAAAAAAAGAACAACTTTATATTTTCCTTTTTTCACACAATCTGGTAATCAGCTACCTACATTTATTCTTAGGAATTACGTCGCCTCCTTGGTCTCATGTTTGTAATGAAGTAACATTAAGAGTATGAACACTTGGTGTTCCAGAACCTGAGGTGACGCAACTGAATATCTCGTTGTTCTTGATGGTTTGTTGTCTTTGCTTTCCGAGTCTTCACTGGACCCCTGTAATGACCCGATGTTATAGAGCTTTGGCAACCGAAGTCTACGCCCATTCTAATGACCAAGCGGTTTTATGGTAGACTGGAAAGGCATGCGAGAGCATGTCCAAGGGGTATCCGATGGTCTGGGTATCCTGAAGAACAGGTGGTACTAAAGGAATAGCTTTACCTAAGTAGGGGAAGCAATGTGACTATGTCTGCTCCGGCCTAAGAGTAGGTAGGAAGGCGGGGTGAGTTTACCCGGTCCAGGAGAGTCACGGTACCCTGCCAGGCAGACCAGTTTCGTGTCACCATAGACGTACTTACCCTACCTTCGGGACAGGATTACCCTACCTTCCATCGGACAGTGTCTTGGAGTAATTCCGGGAATTGTGACAATTGTTTGTTACGCAATGATGATCGATAGGCACTTGGTTGCATATGGATTGGAAGACTACGGGAGGAGCTATAGTGCTTCGAACAAGCTCTAACTTTGCAGAAGAATTTCTAAGAGGTACCTGCGGCCCCAGGATTCGCCCCGGCCGTCGTGGGCCAAAATGGTTACAGTTGCCGTCTTACTAGTTTCATGGAGTCTATGACGCCATGTCTATAAGAATGTCTATGTCGCTGCCGTCCATCTGACAGGAGGCTGTTCGTAGGATATACAAGGGGGCCAAGGTAAGAAGGTCAGGTACCTTCTTCAAAAAGAAGGGAGTAAAATAGACCAAAACTGTCGGAGTTAGGGTGAGCCCCCTGGAAGGGCCCCCATAGTAGGCCCAGGTAGTGCCAGAGAGATCTGGAAAGGGTTTACACCAATCAAGCCTACACGTGCCCCTGTGCTGCAGGCTCTTTATGGGTTGTGTGAAGACTCTAATAGCGGGATACTTGTCTTGGTGCGTGGTGTGCCACGCGTATGGGGCCATGGGTAGCATCCACGGGTCCCACCGCCACCACACGTCTCCCAGGGAGCATCATAGACCCTCTAAGTTCGCAGTGAAGATAGATAGCCCTTAGACGAAAGACAGCTGATATCTACAAGTACTTGTATCGGTCATAGCACATGAGAAAGGGAGTCACTTGGTTAACTCTCCCGGGGTGTCTCAACACTTAGCCACTGACGAGACTGCAATGTGCAGAAGTTTTCACTCCACCAGGTGTATTGGTGAGCACCTTGCAGGAACTCATGTGCATGAGAGAGATTTCTGCAAAAGTGCGCGGACACTTAGGCTCTTCGGAGATCCGGTGATAGTGTCTGGCAACCCTTATGGAGAAATGGTATCCTCGTGTTAGTTGGAGTAACCTGATGGGGGAGTTTTTGGTATCAGTCTGACTACTTAAAGATTATACGACAACTCTCCTGCCCCGACAGAATTAACCTCCTCTCGAGAGAGTTTAATTGAGATAAGCCAGACCTTAACGATATTAAGTTTTACCTTTACTTTTATTCTTTACAATTTTGCTAGAGCTTTCGTTCCAGAGATTTGCAGTTTGGTGCAGTCGCATCCTTGGGATCCACCTTCGTGAGAGGGCCCCCGTTACAACCCCCAACCGTGAGCCTGCTATATTGTTCACAACAATTGATTAATAATATACCTTGGCCTTCCTTCGTGTCTGCCTGCCCTTAGTCAACTATCTTGAGGGTTGTTATCCTGCCTGAATCAATTCTGTCTGGGCTTCGCCTGCTGTCCACCCGTCCTCACTTAACTACCTCAATGGTAGGTTTCCCACATGAACCCTTTACATCCTTGGCGTTCCACTGTGTCCGCACCTCCGTCATTAACTCTCTCAATCGTATTTCTCCTGCCCTAATCCTTTCCCTCTGTATCTTTCCCTTGCGTCCATCCCTTCTCGGTCAACTAACTCGCGGCTAGTTCTCCTGCCTGCACCCTGAGCCCCCATGTAGAGTTTATTATAGCCCCTCCAGGGCCCTGAAAACTGCGGGGCCCTCCCCCCGGTCCACGTCCTTCCTCGGCGTCTGGTCCCTGGTGGGGCCTAGGTTCTCCACTATTCCCTCCCAACCCTCCCGAGCCCCCCACCCTGGCCACCCCCTGTACAGGGCCCCGCCCCTACTCCCACCGATGTCCATGGCTGGGAGCACAATTGTGGTCTCTGGGTAGCCCCCCATGCAGCAGGCAGGGCCGTGTGGAGGTGTGTTTGGTAATCCCTAGTAGATCAAACGTGGCGTGGACAACTTGGGAAAACCCGCCCCACCTGGCCCCCCCCGCAACGAACACTATCCCACTGGCCTTCCCTCATATCTACGCATTCTGGGTTAATAACCCCAATGCTAGTTCTCCTCCCCTGAACCCATTGTCCGTGTGGCCTTAGACACAGTCGGCTGGTTACTATTTGGCTACCTCGATGGTAGTCTTGCTTCCAAAACCTCGGCACACCTTCGGACCTTGAGGCCTCTAACCTTTATGAATCCCTTAACAATGTTGCATTGCTCAATAAACCTTAACACATTCACAGTTTACCACCAACTCTCCTCAAACCTCGCGTTTGGGCCATCTCCTAGCAAGATGGAAGACCGTTAAGCCCACCGCAGGACCCTTGCCTAGACATCTGGTAGGATATCAGACTATTATGTTGGCTTTGCAGTAGTTGCCTCCTTGCGGTGCAGTTTGGCACCTCACGACTAGACTCCGGCTTGATATCAGAAACCCTCCTTACACGTTGCCTTTTACCCATTCCCTAGCTGGATGGAAGCACCTTAAGTCCATGAGGCCTCCTTGCCTAGACCTCGGAGGTGGGACACCTGACCTGATGCATAGACCTCTGGTAGGATACTGGACCGCAATTTATCCCAGAGTGGTAGGATACTGGTCTTGATGCTTAGGCCACCGGTTGAATACTAGAGCTCAATGTGGACCTCGGTGGTAGGATACCAGTCCTGAGTCATAGACGCGTAGTGGCATACTGGGATTCTTTTGGAACTTTACTCTTTGGCCGGATACCAGTCAGACAGATTCACCCTAGATACCAAGGACCTCTGCCCTGACCTCTGGTAAAATACCAGAACCCTATCACAGAGACCCTTGGTGGGATGCCAAAGTGGTTCATATCTCCAGAGCCTAACCATGGCGTGCCTGGGACTACGTGCCGGGATCTTGTCCATTACAGTTTAGTATAGAAGGCCTGCCTGAGCAACAGCTATCGGGATGCACCGAGACCAGGACATTATATTACCATATCATGGGGATGAGCTCCATGTCACCATGGTTAACATTACCCTGCCTTAGGGACAGCATTACCTTACCTCGTGTCGGAGATATTGTTGTAGGAAATGGGGGAAATGTTACGATTCTTGGTGATAGAAGGAAGATTGAAGGGTACGGGATTGCATATTAATCAGAATACTATGGCAAAAGCTAGGGGTGTAGGACTCTGGACATGCTGTAACTTGGTAGCAATATTTCGAATAGGTCTGTAGCACATGGGGGTCCGGCCTGGGTGTCTAGATGTCACCAATTGTAAATAAGGATGGCAGATTTCACATCGCTCACAATCGCCAGTTATAGGTACCCCGGGATTTCATCTGACATACTCTCGTATGCGACAGGTTATTACGTTTACCTATTTTGTAACTGACAGTTGTGGGTCACATGATTTTATGCCTATCGCACATGACTCACATTACGAGTAATGGGTTTTACTCAGCTGACGCGGGTTGCGCACCTGACTTGATTGTTGTGTTTTGATTGATTCAAGGTATGTTGGGCACCAAGTCATTGGAGTCAGCCGAGGGTTCTCCGGTAACTTACAGTTGTGAGTCATAGTGTTTGCGTCACCTCGTGTTCGAGTTTCCCGAAGGGAAGAGCTACTCTATAAATGGCCACCAGGACCCTGAGTATCAGCTGTTTACATGTCCTTCTAAGTTATTTTCCACACTTATTATTTTACAGTAAGACGCCTTTAGTCTCTCCATGCTGCTCTAGGATGCTGGAAATTATTTCTCCTCCTACCACCAAAGATTCAGTCCAGATCGAGGACGTCACAAGAGTAAGCGACTAGGCACAATCAGATAGTAGGCAAAGGACTGAGCTATCGACGTCATGTAGGCAACAGCCTGAGAACTATTAGCTTACCTCTAAGTAACAATCATTATATGTAGCGCTCAGGCACCCGGCAGGATTCGTAACACTTGAGCAACAATGGGAGAAGTTGCTGTCTTGCTAGTTACATAGACTGTATAAAGATGGGTACATAATGCGGGATAAGTTGCTACTGTATGTCCGACGCCAAGGTGTTCGTACGATAGATAAAATATTAAGGTTCACAGAATCCGCTACCTTCTTCCACAAGAATAGACTACCATGGTCTAAAAATCATGGTCACAGTGTATGCCCTACAGAATGGTCCCTTGACTAGTCCCGCCTGGCGGTGTAGACATCAAGGAAAGTTTTACACTAGTCAAGCCCTCATAGTATGCCTCTTTGACGCAGAGGTATTGGAGGCAGCCTGAGCTTCAGGACACTAGAAGCATGATTGGTATTGTACTAGGTACGGTAATAGGGGTTAGGAATGATGGGGACCATCCATGGGCCCTCCTACCACCACAGCTCTGGGAGGAAATGTCTGTCACCTTCAAAGTTTATAATCAAGGAAGATTGAACCTGAGCAGAAGACACCTGATGGGTACTGGTGATTGCAAAGATGATTTTACACTGGAAGAGAGTGATTTGGTTACCTTTCTTATATGTCTTGATGCTGACCCACTGACCAGACCATAATGCCCAGAGGTTTTCACTGGCAGGTACAGTGGCAAACACTTCAGAGGAACTGAAGTGCATATGTGAGACTGCTGCTACAGCGCAGTGACACCTTTGGCCATTTGGAAATGTAGTAACGGTGCTGGGTAACCTTGGGGAGAGGAGGGCATACCTGTGTTGGTAATATCAGCCTGATGGTAGGGCTTTTAGTTTATGTTTAACGACATCAAGATTATACAAGAACTCTTCTACCCCCACACAATAACCATCATCTGGAGACTTGAATGGAAATAAGCTTGGGCTTAACAATATTCAGTTTCACAAGTAATTCTTTTCATGCTTCAAAATTTGCAAGAGCTGTGTTCATGAAATTCAAAGTTTGATGTTGGCGCATCCTTGGGATTCATCTTCCCATGGAAGTCTCCGTTATTGCCATAGATTCCATTCATTTCCATCTCCTAAGACATCTCTTATTGCATCTCTTACATTTGATTACCATAACAGCGTTGATCTTCAATCCTCTTTAAGGCTCCCAGGTATTCTGGGCATAGATGATAACTTGAATACAATGAGTTCCAGTCATGGCCACCTGGCCAAGGAGGAGGATCGTGTATTACGCCTTGAGTTGCATATATTATTGGTGGTCTTTGTATTTGTGTTTTAGGGTTTCCTTTCCATCATGATTGGAACTTGTTGTCACCCAATGGAACTGGGTGCACTGTGATAGAAGGATCGCGGCTGCACCTGACACCAAGAACTTTCCTTTACATCAGTGATCAAGAAGGATTTCCTTAATATATTAAGGGATGTACACCTTTATATTTTCTATTCTTTACACAATCTGGTAATCTCCTTCGGACAACCTTTCTTACGTGTCTAAACCTCCGGATCCCTCCTCGTCCGTGACATTATCTTACCCTAATTTCAGGTTGTGTTTGTGAAGGAATCTTTGCCTTCGCTTACACTTGCTAACCTCAAAGGGCTTTGTCCTTTCGTTCGTGTTCCTTTTAGGTTCTTCGTCTCTGTCCATCGTTGCCTTCGGTTAGTCGTTCGATATCTAAGCGAGGTTCTTCCCTTTCGGCGGGCAGGGTCGCTGCCACTTTGTGTTCCCTCTCGGCGTCGGTGGATGAGGCTTCTCTTCTTGGGAAGGAAGTTTCCCGTCTTCCGCACCACACCTCGGGGCTGTCCCTTCGACTCTATCTATCAGAGCGGCCTCTCGAGGTGGCTAGACAGCCGCCCTCCCCGCTGTTCGGAGGGCCTGGAGACATGACCCCACCTCCCAGCAGGGCGTTGGCTGAAGAACAAGAGGAGGTGGCAGAGGTGTGGCTGCCTACGGTGGCGTCCTTCCCTTCGGGGCTGGAGGCGCCTGAGCCATTCGTGGGTGAGCCCGAGGTGGTAGCTGGCCCTGTCGCCGGTGTGGCGTCCGGGGTGCCTAGTGTGCCTTGGTTCGCGGATTTGTTCATCCGTTCTTCCCCCGCCGGACGGACCGGAGCTGCCATTGTCTGCCGTCAATGAAGGATCGGTAGCTGATGGGTCTATCTCGTCGGACGGCTTGGTAGTTACAGTATTGGTGGATGTTGCTTTCGGACCAGAGCCTCCCCCTGAACACTTTCCCTGTCGGCACTGGTTTACTGGAGAGAATCCATATGTGGGTGATCAGTACAAGACTTGATTCCCTGCGGCAGCGCCTGTAGGGTCTTAAGCTGCGAGCTCGCCTCTGAGTACGGGGGTCAGCCTGTCTGACTTCCTTGGGTTGAGGCTGCCGGGGCAGCAGAGTCGGAAGCGGGGACTGGTGGAGGAGGTAGGAGTGCAGGGTGGGGTTGGGCATGTTGCTCACGGGGATGCTGGTTCATCTGGTGGTCGGTGGCACAAAGGGCGCTCGGGGCGGGGGTGTGGATCCAAGTGGGGTGATACCTCGAGGGCTACGCTGGATGCGACGTTCGCCACTCTTCAGGTGTTTATCTGTGAGTAGTTGGCTGGGGAGGTGGGGTGGTCGCCGGGGGAGTCAGTGGGGGGTGATGATGGGAGGGATTGTACTGTGGAGGATGATATCGGGCTAGCGGAACGGTATTAAGACCGGATTTGACATTTTTAATTTATTTCACTTTTTTTGGGACAGTCGCGGGCCGTAACTACCTACCCCTCACTTGAGGTGACCAAGGAGTTCGGTCCCTGTGTTCATGTCGGGTTGCGTGCTGGTTTGTTGGCTGGTGCCTAGGAGGTGGGGGTCAGTGTTTGGTTCTGTACTTTGCTTGTGTTTCTACTCGCTGACAGATGTTTTGATGCTTGGGGCACGGAGACTTTGGCGCTTTGGATGGTAGTTGTTATTTGGGGGAGCACGCCGGTGTATTATTGGGACCCCGGCCCCAGGCTGTGACTTTCGAGGCAATAACCGTCCACTTGTGGTCCCCCGGTAGCCCGCCTGGCCTTATATCAGGTGTACGATAGGATGATCCCTCAGTCATAAGCCATGCATGGCACTACCGAGTATAAATAAAAAGCACGATTGAATTCGGACACACTTATTCCCATGCCAGTGAAACAGCTCATCTACTACCATACTCTTTCACCATACTTTTCTCCGGCCCAACCCTGGTCAAAGTTTGTCCTCATCACACTCATCACAGGGTCTTCACCCCCTCTCATTACAGTGCCCTCAACCCAGCCTGCCGGGGCTTTCCATGGTCACCTCTCACCGCACTTCTCAGCCTTAGTGCCCCCGCTCGCTTAAGTGGCCACACCGTGTCACCACCTTGGGTTTACCGCACGACTCACAGGATAACTATATTAGCCTTGATGGTGCCTTTCTGCATATGTTTGAAGACTTGGCAGAGGCACAACAGATTGAATCTGCTATCACTTTTGGCAAAGCCTTTTCCATTTTAATCTATATGAGGCAAACTTTATATGAAGACTACTGGAAGGCAAGTGATGGGCTTGCTGAGTAAATCACTACCTTTACTGACAAACTGGATTTCCTTTGCGTTTCTACTCGATCTCAGGTGGCTAATACCACTGGTCTACCGGTACCTCATACTACTGAGATTGCAGAGCACTACTCTTTTCCTCCCCTACCTTCTACCCTGCTCTATATCCAACCTCCTGGTCTGGCATCACCTCCTTCTTAGTCTCCCGTCACCAGAAGGGCAAGGAAGGCCACCCAGAAACCTGTGAAGCCTGATCCTAAGCCAGCCAAATCCTCATCTACCTCAGCTGAGATGGGGACCGAAAGGAAAAAGGGCCTCGCCAGGGGTGAGCATTGGCCTATTGTCAAACAAGATGCTACACCTCTTACCGCTACTGCTGTACAGCTATGCGACAGCATCAACCACGCTGTACGTTTCTACTCACATCCAGTCTTCCCCTCCCAGGGTGGACATGTTACCCTTACCACTATGGACACAGTTAGTACTACAACTGTTAACAGCAAAGGTGGCACCTTTTTGCACCTGATCCCAGGTACCTCTACTATCCATCTTGATCCATCTACCACCCACATCAGCAAAAACTATTCCTCCCTCAGACGCGCACGCGGTGCATCCTGAGACAAGCAGGGAGAATTCTGCATCCGGTACATCCTGTGCCTCTGGTACCCAGGGGCTGGTCAGGTTGCGCCCTGTGTGTCTAGCAGTTGGATACCAAGTCAGAGTGCATCTGGGACTTGGGCGCCGGGTCTTTTTGCATCCTGAGCATCTGGTGGTGGGGCGTCAAGTCAGGTTGCATCCTAGTGCTGATGCTAGGAAGTGCTATGTCCAGATTACATCCTAAGCGGTGCCAACTAGTTACAATCCTGAGATTCTGAGTGATAAACACAGCTGCCAGCCGCTCCCCCTTTACCAGCCACTACCGCCTCCTCCCTACCTGCTCTCCGCTTACCACCTCCCTACTACCAACTCCGTGCCTACTACCTACCCTGTTACTGGCTTCAGCTAACAGCCCCGGGCTTACTCGCTCGCCCTACTCCCTCCCCTACATTCAAGCCTTTGTTGTTTACTTGACCTCCTTTGCCAAGTTAGCGAGCTTGTGGTTAAGTACTAGGTTTGACCCCAGATTGCACAGGCGTCCTGGGGACGCAGTACCTGATACTTGGCAGCCCATTTTTAATCGACGCCAGCCCCCCCACGGTACCTCGGACATCTACCTGGCACCAATATTGGGAGAGCTACAGTCTGTTATGAATGTGGTATTTCCCCTGGCAGAGTTCTGCTGGAGTGCTGATTTTGATGCCAGGTTGCCTGTGCGTCCTGTGGTTGCAGCGCCTGACACTCAGCACCCTGGTTCCCCTCGACGCCACCTGTCCAACGGTACACCGGACGTCTACCTGGCATCAATATTGGCAGAGCTACAGTCTGTTATCAAAGTGGTATTTACCCTGGGACAGTTTTGGTGGAGTTCGGGTGGAGTGCTGCCCTTGATACCAGATTGCTCGCGCATTCTGTGGACCCAGTACCTGGTACTGTGCGGCCTGGTTCCACTCGACACCAGCCTTCCAACGGTGCCAGGGACTTCTACCTGACACCAATATTGGGGGATCTACAGTTTGTTATGAAAGTGGTGTTCACCATAGTGGCGTTCCGGCGAAGTGCTGACCTTGACGTCAGATTGCCTGGGCATCCTTTGGACACAGCATCTGATACTCGGCGGCCTGGTTCTACTCGACGCCAGCCTTCCAACAGTGCCTCAGATGTCCCCCTGGCACCAATATTGGTGCTGTTATCACCTGTAAGGTAAGTGGTTTACTCTGTATTTATGGTAAATGGTTGGGCGGGGGGTGGTCACTTTCTGTACCATGTATTATAGCACAGACTTGAATATAATGAGCAATACTATGTATTTGATAGGTTTCAGAATCTACATCTGTGACCTGGATCACAAGGTCTAGTTCTGGTATTGCATCCGGTAAATTGCACTAGTGCTCACTTCCATTCTGACTGCATCCTGAGTTCTTGTGCCAAGGTTGGCTTGCATCCTGGTTGCATCCTGGTTTCTTGCGCCAAGGCTCGCTTGCATCCTAGTTGCGTCCTGAGTCCTGCCCCAAGAACTGTTGTATCCTGAGATTCGGTAGCTACCATGTTGCATCCTACGTAACGGTTTGCGTCCTGTGCATCCTGTGCCTGAGAGGCATAGGAGGTACAGGATGCCAGCTTTTATTTTTGCTGATGCAGCTTTTGGTACAAGCCATCACTATCTCCATTTCTCTGGCATTCCCTGGGAAACCCCTTTCTGCCTTCTCTAACACCCACCGTTCTGAATTCCATTTACCCTTGAACCACTACACCTAGTGTGTCAACTGTTACAAGTTCGGCCACCACAGCATCAAATGCATCTCTCCTGCTTCCTGCCTCCAGGGCCTCGCCCCTCATCGTACTGTGGACCACCCCGGCCCTGCTACTAGCTGTCACCTTCGCGGCCATCCCTGCAGACCTAGCAGACTCAGGTGTGTGAAAGGTAATAGCCCACGCGAGTCTTACTCACCTGTTTACCCATCGCACCCATGTCCAGCTAGCCCCGAGTCTCTGGCTTGGGTGGAACTTGACAACACAGGAGATATAGATAACACCATACAGGTTGGGACAACTACTGGTATAACGATAACAGCAACTCCTAGGGTGGCTTAGGTTGGCTATGACGGAAAGGGTTCTCAGAACCTGGCTTGTGAGGGAGTGTCATGGCAGTTCTTCACCCTGAGATCTGAGCACTTGCTTTGGTTACAAGTGGGTCTTGCGTGCAGGAGTTTATTTTTCCATAATGGCATCTTTGGATGTGGATTACAAGGCCGAAGCATTACAGGTCGGTGGTAGTATTTCATTTGATTCCGTTGGGATTCTCCTGCCCTGGGTAGGTGGTGTGGGTGGGTGGGTGCCAGGTTGGTGATAAGCTGGTAATAAACTTGTACTTTAGCTTCTCATGTTGGCTTGGTCAGGGGAGGTAGTTAACATTTTGGGTTCAGAGGTCTTGGTATCATGTATTTAGTTGCTAGTATTCTACGCAACTAGCTGGGCCCTGGTCCCATCAGTGGATCCTGCCTAGCATTAAGCTCTTGTCGTGGCAGCCCTCAATCAAAAGTCAATGGTCTGGCACGAGTAGTATAAATAAACTTAGATTGAATTTGGACACCTATGTAATGATCCTACGTGGTAGAGCTATGGTAACCTATATCTACACCTATACATAAGACCATGAGGTCGGATGCCAGTGGTAGACTAGGCAGGCCTGTGAGAGCATGTCCTAGGGACATCCAATGGTCTGGGTATCCTAGAAAGCAGAAGATACTTAAGGAATAGGTGTACCTAAGTAGCGTAAGTAATGTGACTATGTCCGCTCCGCCCTAAGGTTAGGTCTCAAGGCCAGGTGAGTTTACCCTGTCTCAGAGAGTCATGTTACCCTACAGTCGAGACCAGTTTTGTGTCACCATGGATGTACAGCCACTGGACAGAAGTGTTGGTGAAACCTGTCTCATATTAGTCATACACCTGCTCGGAACCGCTACCACACGCAAAGTTGACCGCCATACTCGGCTTAGTAATACCATCACGAGCAATCATGGTAATACCATCGCGACCGATAACAACTGACTGAGAGACTACCTTCACCCTGAATATAACTCCTGTTATTTACTATACCTTCTTTATTTTATCTTCAAGTTTCCACTGTGGTTAATCGATCAGGAGACCCCAAATATGCAAAAAAGAAAAGGGTTCAAGAACTGCACGGCGAGAGATGTCAGATACGGAAAAGGGAATGATCCTGGCATTTTTCCACTGCTCAGGCAGTATTGCTCAGGTGGCTTCATTGGTTGGCCGGCCCTGGTGTACGATCAAAAGCTTTCTGGTCCGAGTATGTGAGTGAATGTCACCGGATAATATTCCTCGCCCAGGTCGTCCCCCACTCCTGAGTCGGCAACAGCGTTGCACAATACTTACAGCTGCCAAATCCAACACCACCATGACCAGAACTGACTTCCGGGATAAATATGCACCAGGTGTTTCACTTGCAACCAGTAAATTCAACCCCTCTAGAGTGATATCTCATGATTTTAGTTATGCTAATATTTTAGCTTATAGTTGATAGAGCTCTCAGGGAAGCTAATATGAAGAAATGGATAACCAAATCCAGACCTCAACTCAAGCCTGAGCATGTTGCCAAGAGACTTGCATGGGCTACTACTCATAAAGATTGGACAAGTGAAGACTTTGAAGGTGTGATTTGGAGTGATTAATGCAGTGTGGAAAAATCTAGAGACCCAAGACAGCAATGGGTATTTGAAGAACCTGGAGAAAAATGGTTGGCTGAGTGCATTCATCCAAAGGAGAAGAATAAGGGAATCTCCTTGATGGTCTGAGGATGGTTCTGGGGTAAAAACAAAGGTCCTCTAGTTCCTATTACTAGAAATATTGCTAAAACCAGGTACACAAGGCTTTTAAGAAGACACTTCATTCCGGTTATTCACCAGATGTTAGCTTATGGTATTCATGATTTTCTTTTTCAGCAGCACAATGCACCAGTTCATAAAGCATATAGTGTCATGGATTCGCTAGAGAGATATAATATTGATGTGCTGTACCATCCCCCTTATTCCCCTGATTTGAATCCTATTGAACATGTATGGGTTGAGCTTAAAATGAGATTGCATCAGCAGTATCCAAGGATTGGAGATACCCCAGGAGGTAACGAGGCTGTTAAGAAGAAGCTGGCACAGGTACTTCCTTTGGTCTGGGAGACAATTCCTGAGGATTTTTTGGAAAAATTCTGGAAATCAATCCCAAATAGGATGGCAGAAGTCTTGGAGGCGAAGGGAGGATATACCAGGTATTAATTATTAGTTTATATCTTTCTTATTATTATCTATTTAAATTACATTAATTGATTTCTTTATTATCTGTACTTTATTAGTTCGTTCGTTCATTCGCTCGTGCATTGCATCCCAACGGCAGTCACTACCCGCCCCTACCGACCCAGCCAGCCCTATGGCACAACCGTAAGACATGTCTCAGATCACGAACACTTCGGTGGAGTGGCTGTACTTAGCCTGCCTTTAGGACACTATTACCCTACCTTGTCTCGGGAATATTCTCGGAAGAATTCAGGGAAATGTTAGGATTGTTTGTTGTGCAATGACGATCAAGAAGCACATGGTTGCACATTGAGCGGAAGGCTACAGGAGGAGCTATAGTGCTCCGAACAAGCTATGACTTTGCAGAATAATTGCTAAGAGGGGCCAGCGGTACCAGGGTTCGCCCCGGGCGTCGTGGGTCAAAATTGTTACAGTTGCGGTCTTACTAGTTCAATGGAATCTTTCAAGACATGTCCGTAGCACTGTATATGTCACTGCCGTTCGTCCCACCGGAAGGTGTTTGCAAGATATATAAGGTGGCCAAGGTGACAAGGTCAGGTACCTTCTCCAAAACGAACATGGTAAAGTGGACCAAAACTGACGGAGTTAGGGTGAGCTATCCGGAAGAGTACCCAGAGTAGTCCCGGGTCGTGCTGCAGACATCGGGGAAGGTTTTATGCCAATCAAGCCTACACGTGCCCCTTTGCTGTATGCTCTTTGTGCGTTGTTTGAAGACTCCAATAGCATGACACGTATCATCATGAGTGGTGTGCCGGAGGTCAGGGACCATGGGTAGTGCCCACGGATCCCACCGCTGCCGCAGCTCTCCGCGGGAGCATTCTAGACTCGCTAAGTTGGTAGTCAAGATAGATACAGCTTAGCCGCAAGACAGCTGATATCTACGAGTGCTTGTATGGGTCATAGTACATGGGAAAGAAGGTCACTTGGTTAGCTCTCCCCGGGTGTCACGACCGTCAGCCACGGACGGGACTCCGATGCGCCAAGATTTTCACCCCGCCACGTGTATTGGTCAGCACCTTGCAGGAGCTGAGGGGCATGAGGGAGATTTCTGCCAGAGTGTGCTGATGCTTAGGCTTTTGAGAGATGAGGTAAGAGTGTCAGGCAACCCTTACGGAGAAAGGGTTTACTCGTGTTGATCGGGGTAACCTGCTAGGGGAGTTTTTAGTATAAGTCTGACTAGTTAAACATTATACGAGAACTCTCCTACCCCGACACAATCAACATCCTCTCGGGAGACTTTAATTGAGATAAGCCAGAGCTTAAGAATATTAAGTTTTACCATTACTTTTATTCTTTACAATTTTGTAAGAGCTTTTGTTCCAGCAATTCCAAGTTTGGTGCAGTCGCATCCTTGCGATCCATCTTCCTGAGGGAACCGCTGTTACAACCTGTACCTGGGAATTACAGCTTGCATTTACTTCGCGTCCTCCTGAATCTGTGTCCCCTGACCCTGAACCAGGTACAACTTACCTAGGTTGTACGCCTGTACATAGACCTCGTCTCGAAACTCCTGTAAACCTTGATCTTGGTGTACGTTTGGCTACCCGATCCTCAAACCCTACCCATTGTAGTTTCTAACCTGAAAGCCTGTTTTGATACAAAGGTAGGTGATAAATGAGAAGATAGTAAGCTCATTGAAAGTTAGGTGGAAGGATAAGGTAAACAACCAGAGTGATTGCAAGTTGTTTAGGTGATGTCCCATATACCTATCTCTTAATACTGTCCTTATTAGATCAAAACCCCTCCTTGTTTCATCATGGTTGGACCAAAGGATTCTGTCCCAGTTGAAAGACTCTTCGAGTCAGTAGTATGAATGTAGATAAACAGGTGCTTGGCTAAGTTGCTACTGGATGCAGTAATCTTCACCTGCTCTCTAGTACTGAGGCAGAACAATTGCTAAAATCAGAAGGTAACATACTGCATTCTCATCACCTGCTCAGTTCTCTTTTATATTGTAGGCTATGTGTGACTGATTCCAGCAAAGTTACTGCTACCCAGGTTTCCTCCATACATCTCAGAGGCATTTTCAGAGCAGATTTGCTGTCCCAGATCACTTTATTAGAATTCTGGCTATGGTCAAGTCCCTACTACATGGTTGACCTGTTGAGTTTCCTAATTGATTTCATACGTATATTCCTCTTAATACTATCGTATATTCTTCTACTTAGTCTTATTTCTAGTCATCAATGTTACTACAGCTGAAGTATGTGGTAATTATATTTCATTTGATATTTCATGATAGGATTATGGAATTATGGTGTCTTTTCTTATCTGTTGTTGGGGTTTATTTCTTACATTTTATGCATTATGATGTACGGTCATTGGTCATTTGATTTACAAGTATATCTTAATTATCCACTCACATCACCTCAAATATACTCATCTTTTATGGGATTTCCTTAGCGGTTTTGTAGGGTCAAACACACTCGCACTCATGTTTTTCCTACTTCTGTTACGGTCAAACCCATTGAGACTTATGTTTTCCCTTACATTTTCTCCTAGTTGTGCAAAGGATACGTACCTGTATAAGTAGGGCTTACTACCCATCTCGCTCAAGAGAAGTAAGGACAAGAACTACAACCAATCCACCTTCATATGAAACTCCTCCTTACTTAGCGGACCTTCAGTATACTATTTCTAGGGTGTTGTATTTTTGTACAACGTTTGTAAGATAGTGCTGTACGGTGCACATTTGAACATTACCTGGTCCGCAAGTTTGAGAAGAAACATATATGTCAGAGAATGATGAGCCGATTGACACAACCAGTACATGATGTGGATGGTAGGACTAAAGGACTAGTAAAGTAGTATGAAGTAGTTCCAGACTACCAGGTGCTGCCATATCCTAATTAGTGCTATGACTGTGATTTTAACTCTGTATCATCCTGCACAATCCCACCGCAATATCTTTAGTCTTCTTCATATGAACTGCCAGAGCAAGACCTGCCAGGAGGAGACAGTATATAGTTGGTAAACTACCTGCCAGATTGGTAAAATTGTGACAGTAGAGTATGACAAGAAAAATATAGAGTAATCAGGGAGGTATGGGCATTGTCATATCCTATCTAATGGCTTATGTAATGCTGTGAATGATTCTTTCCTACTTCTGCACAGGAGAAGTGTTGGAATAACAGCTTATATAGATTATTTACTACTTCTGAAGAGGGAATAGGCTGAGCAAGGCAATGTATTTTGCATTTGAGGATACTTCACAGCCCCAATCATTGCATGTGTTATTATTACTGACTTGATCATGGTGGTTATGGGTGAGCAACTACATAAAAGCTTCACCCAAGGATGGCATAATTCTGGTATTCATCTTGTACCCTCCGGTGAAAGAGAATATCAAGCTCCTCCCCATGAGCTAGTTGTGTTGTTACCATTGCACTACCATAGCATCAAGTCCAGCCCGGGAGGGACACCAGATATTTCTCCAGAGTTGAACTATACGGAAGAGCACCCGTTGGTATTTAGTAATCCCACCCAACTTGAATCCTGGTAGTTTTCTCTACTCTATCTCCCAAGTGCATAGAATCCTCCCTAACTCCTATGTGTGCCAGCAAAGGCTTTGCTATTTCTACAGCTCTAACCAACACTCATCAGCAATCGTATGTAATACCCTGTTTTTATACCCTCACTTCCGCTATCTGTGGTATGGCATGATGGTCACATCTGATGCTATGAATCATTACCGTCTGAACGGACGTAGCCCCTGCCCGGCCTATCTTGCCTACCTACTTGAACTCCTACTCATATATTCTCCGCATCTCCCACTGGCACCTCTGTCTCTTTTCCTGCTTCTCCTCCTCTGTCACCACTCACCGCTACCTTACTTGGCAGGCAATTTTGTCCAATTCTCCTGACCTTGCTCATACCTCCTGTAGGTTAAAGGACTAGAAAACTGCCTCTTTCAAGAAGTTTGAGATATTTAGCTTTCTGCTAGTTTCCTTGGATTGGAATTCCCAGCGAAAGGTCTAGTGCAAAAGAAAAGAACTTGAACCTGCCAGTACGTATAATCTGGTTCTACACCCACAGAGCTGGGAGCCCACTGGGGTCGGTAACATTGGACCAGTACCTCCGAACTGGTCCTATCTGATTGAACCCCTCACTTTTTGGTCTGTTTCCCTGTCTTCCCATACATATCACCTTTTACTATAATCTTGTACTGCGAGTATGAAGGAGACAGCTTGGCAGACACCTGAGTACAGTTTGCTATCCTGCGGTGGTAAAGGATAGAGTGGACAGCTGTAGAATTCAGGGTTTTGTGGGAGAAACTCAGGTAACAGAGGTTCATGCCAGCTGACTGATAAAGTACCAGGATCTAAATGCCAGCAATCCGATCGCAGGACAGGAATGCCAGGGTGGCTCGTACCTCCCATAGGCTTGGGGTAGCGAATAGGGAGATCCATGTCTCCCCATACCAAACTCTCGTCAATAAGAAAGGCACGAGACCCGCAGCGGAGAGTATCACTATCGATACGGAAATCTATGATGGACTCATAGAGCGCCGGATGGCAGGCAGTGGTCCCCTACAACGAGCCAAGAAGGGGAAGAAAAAGTGCCAGGTGGTACGCAATAATCGGGAAGTCGAGAAATGGTTAAATTTTCGCATGACCTTGATGCCCCATGAGAGGCAAAGATGTGAGGAAGCCAGATCCCAAGGATTGTCTTCCTTTCGTGCCATTCAAAATGCAGAAGGTATATCATATTCCTCCTAGCCATCAGGGCTGTGTATGAGGGAGGTCTTTCAGCTAAGAAATAATACTTCAGAAAACATTATTGAGGTCTTTTTCAAGCTGGATATTGAGAGAAATAATCCACGTAAAGCATTACAAAGCTTCCAGGAGCACTCGATTCAGGCAATTGATGAGATTGGCAGCAAGTATGAAAAGATTGCCTTGAAACATGGGGCCTTCTATGTTGCGCTAGACTGTAACTATCAGCGCATCTTCGCACTGTTCAGTGATCCCTACAGCCTCGTCTTTGGTCCTACCACAGGGCACCGTGTATGGCGGACCACTGGCGAAAATATTCAAAGATATGCTTCAATCCAGCCACCAAAGATCCCTGCCGATACGCGACATAAGCATCATGCCCGCTGGTTGGAAATCTGTCCTGATATCCTCTCGGCTCCGGAACCTCGCTATGGTGTCTATCACTGGGGGACTTGGATGGAACAGGGCCACAACCATCTGCCCCCTGTGATAACTGCAGACACAAGCAATCCTCCTGCCCGTGTTTCCCAAAAGCTACAAGACCTATTCAAGTCTTTTGGCAATATCACCCAAGTTAAAAGTATATTACTAGGAGCTATTGATGGCCACCAGCGAAATCTGATGCGGGAGGTTGTTCAGTCATTTCCTTCCCAGCAGCGCCGGATGTGGACGACCATGGAAGATGACTGCTTTGGTCTCCGTGCCTGCCTGGTTAATGTTCTTACCACCCCACATGTTGATAGATCGGATATGAACTGGGCTTTGACTGCCCCGCTAGGTGACTTTGAGGATGGGGATTTCTGTGTTGCCGAGTTGGAGCGTTCCTTCCCATGTTCCCCTGGGTCCATTACTGCGATCAAGGGGCGTCATCTGATACACTTCACCAGGATGTGGCGTGGGTCACGTTATTGTTTGGTATCAACAATGCATCAGTCCATGTATCAGTGGATGCAGGATCAAGAGTTGGAGTCCCCTGACCTGACTTAGATTCCTCTATTCACTATGATTTCAATGATGTTCTTAGTGGATTTTTATTCTGCCTCTTGTCTCCACTACCCCAACCTTCCAATTCTTTGTTCTACTCATCATACTCCTTTTCCACTACTGGTTTACTGGTTCTTCTGCTTGACCTGTATTCTGCTTGATATATTTTCTTACCTCCCTGTATTCTGTATTATGGACCTTATCATCATACTTTCCCTGTACCTTGCCATCCTGTTATCCTTACATGGTTTCTTTTGTTTCTCTCTTCTCCTTCTCTGTAAAGTTCTTCTCCTGTAGGTCCAGTTTTTTTCTTCCACTCCCTTGATTCTACTTGTACAGTGGCTGAGAGATTTTGTTTTCTTTTATACAGGTGGCTCCTCCTCACACCTGGCTTGTCTGACATGTTACAATTTTTATCCATACTGTAGAACCAAGATGGTGTTTCCTACCTCAATGTGCTAGGCGGTGACAGAGAGGGGTGTGGGGATTGAAGTAGACCAAGGAGCGCCACTGTGAAAGGTTGTTCAAGTACTGGGAACCTCCTTACAGGCATGGAAAGAATGGTTACTTCTACTTAGGCAAGGAGGTACAGGAGTCTGGGGGTCTAGAATCTGAGTTTATGAGTGCAAATCTGGCATAATTGGGAGAGAAAGAGAGGTGTATTTCCTAGGTATAGGTCTCGGGAGGTAAAGACCAGACTGTGTGAAGAAAGTAAACTCGTGAGGAGTACATCATATTATGGGGACAAAAACAATTCCACCATCAGTAATCCTCTATGCTGATCCCAAGTAGGTAGTCAGACCTACCAGCAGGGGCCTCCAGGTCAACAGCAAGTGTTGTCCACGGATGATTTCAATGACAGTGATCGTGGGTCAGTCCAGTTAGGGTTATGATTAGGCAGCCACATTGGACTACTAATTTCCACTGTATAGCCGAACTTGGGTCAGAATCCACCTATGGTATGACAAAAATACTTGGCAACACCCTAACTCAAAGAGCATAAAAGCAATTAAAGTGGAGACCTTGAAACTTTTCTTCAATATTTGAGATCTCTAAGACTATAGGATTCTTCTCATATACTTTACAAGTTAATTAATTAATACAAAGCCTGGTTGAGGATTGAAAATAGTGCCACTGATTGTTTAGTGTCGCTCTGGATGGGATGTAGTTTTCATACTTTTTAAGGTGAATTGTTTTTTTTATACGGACAATTTTTTACTAATGTGAATATCTGAGCATAATACGTGTTACACATAGAAGTGTAATCGGTGCAGCACGAGACTAAAGTAAATGCATAAGATCTTGAGTTCGACTCCGGGCCGCGCGGTAGTTATCGTGACAGTATCATATTACAGCACGAAACGATAAGACATCATGTAAAGTCTTTATCCATTTACTATCCATGGGATATGATAAGCGACCAAGGGGTTTTCGCTGGATAATATAGAAGGTGCTTCGCTCCATAAGATAGACTCTGTTAAACCAGATTGGTTAGTTAGTTAATAAGCTATCGCCTCTGGAAGTCTAAGTGTCGTTACTACCAATAATTTAAGTAGTAACAACCATGGCCCTAAAGGCTCACAGGAACGAGGGTTATCCAGAGACTAGTTCCTGATTGGTTAATAACAACTCACTGGTCGAGTTAGTTATCTTCATCATGTACTCTAAAGTATGTACATCCAAGAGTCATTGATAAGTTCTTTGACGGAGCTGATCACTCCACTTAGGAAGAGAGCGGGAAAGTTAGTTCTCAGGGTCAAATGGACTTCGCACTCCTAGAACTCTCAGTCATTAGTATGGTAGGTATACAGTGAGCAAGAGATTGGATGTAGCGCGCGACCACCCAGACGCGCATTATAAATATCGAGGTGCCTCCCTAACTTTAAGTCCATCCTCCGTCTCCGCTACACCTCCGGCGATTGAAAACTCAACACCATGGTTACTATCGTGGCTTTCATCGTCTAGCACTACCACCCCCCCCCATCTCCCTCCATCTAGCCTCGGCTACAGGAGGTGGGCTCGCTTCCCCTCTCCCTTGAGGTCCTGATTTATTTCTTGATTCTCTTGGTTCCATCCCTGGTTGGGGTCCTTCATCTTCGTGATGCTCCTCCCCTTCCTACCCCGCCTCGCTTAGGCGTTGGCACAGTCGGCAACCCCTTTTCCACCAACAGCAGACGGCCGGGACTACAGTTGCAGTAGGAGAGAACAGCTTTCAGGCTTCGGTCGATCTCTCCATTCTCTGGCTTCCCTAAGAGGCTGCCTAGTCGGACACGAACGCGATTACCGATAGCTGTTGCTCACGGACTTGGGTCTACCCCTCCTCTTCTCTTTGGGGCCTCTTTGGCTGGCAGGTGGTGGGATCCCTTCCACTACAGTGAGGCTATCTCTCCCAGAACAAGGGACTACATGAGAGACGCGGTAAAACACCTGCTTCGCTTAGGGCTCCTCTCCACGGTCGGATCGGCTGGTACCCTACTACCACCTCCTCTCCAGCTGGCACCTTACTGCCACAATCGTCGGATGTCCCGGAGGACACATGGTCGCTGGCACGCCTGCCAGACACCTCCTCTCCTTTCTTCTCGGTCGCCGCCTTCGGGGTGGTTTCCCTTATACCCTCTGCGCCCGGGGCTTCAGCTCCCTCCTCCTGGCCCTCGTCATATGGCCTAGGGGTTCCTATGTTGGATTTGAGTTGTGGCCATTGGCCTCTAGTGGGTTCGGTTTGGGTTTCTGCCTTTAGGTGTTTCGCTCTTGGGGTTGGGCAAGTTCTTGGTTCACTGTCAGGTAGTTAGCTTTCTTTTGTCGCTTGGCGGTGGGGGTTATTGGTTCGTAGTTTACGGAAAGGATTTCGGGCTGGAGTAGTTTTTTCTACCGCAGAGGGTTTTTTTAGCTCTGTCGTTCGGCCTGGTCCGGGGGGGGGCTGTTTTTTTTAGGCGTCATAGCTAGCGCTCCATATGCCTTTTTGTCCCATAAACAAATAATAAAATGAGTCAAACAAAAAAAAAAAAAGAAAAAAAAAATACCCTAACTTTAAGTCCATCCTCCGTCTCCGCTACACCGCTGGTCATTGAAAAATATTTCCTAATCGCGAACGACTCAACACCGGGGAATCATCACCACTTTTCTCCTGCCATGCACCCCCCCACCGGGGGGCGCAGGCTGATGCTTTTCATCCTTTGGCCCATCGGGGCTTCTTTTCCATCCTCTCCCTCATCTGACGTCTCGCCTGTGCTGGATGGAGGTCCTCCTCACTCCCTAGGAGTCTCATCATGAGGCCTCTCACCTCCCTACCCCGCTTTTGCTACACCACGCTTAGCATCAGCACGGTCGGCTTTGGTGGCTGGGTGACGGTTGAACGGTCAGTTGGGTTGGTGGTCCTCTAGGCTATCGGCAGCAGCTCTGCCTGCTCCTGTGACCCCAGTTGCAGCCTCCCACCGTATTGTTTGGCCTGATCTTTGCTTGCCTTGCCTTCATCCTCTCCCGTCCTCCGGGACCGGCTGGCACCCTACTGCCAGGACCGGCTGGCACCCTACTGCCTGGGCCCTCCGGCCCCTCCATCACGCAGGCGGCAGGCTACGGCCTACCCCTCCCACTCTCCCTCCACGCCTCTCTCACTCCTGCCACCGTCGTGGCAGCGCTACAATCCAGTCCTGGCTCTGATGTCACTACAGGCATCATCCAGCCTCTCCCGCAACCAGCTTCCTCGCAGCTGGGGTCTACTCTCTCCCTCCTGGGCAGTATCGGCTGCCCCCCTCTATCAACGGTTGCTGGCATTTCTCGCCTGTCTTCCTCCCTCCACGCTTGCGGCCCGCCCCCGGCCGAACCACCGGTTGGCTTACCTTGGTATTGCACTATCTCCTGGGTTGAGCTGGCTGGCGCCGTCATGGCATTGCGCCAGGGTCCTACCGTCGGCCTGACAGCGGACTTTATGGTTCGTGGACGCCTGTGGAGGCACTTGGGGGTTTCCTATTCTATTCTTTCCTTTGTCGAGATGACGCTAAAGGGTTTTTCTTCTCTCTCCTGCCTTGCCTGAGGGGGACGATTGCTCCTTTGCGGGGCGGGACGTGCGGTTAGGCCCATACCAGAGGGTCTTGGGGGTTGTTTTGGTCCCTGGGGCGTGGTGGAATGCATCTGAACTTAAGGTTTTGTTTTGGCCATCGCTAGCGCTCCCTGCAGGTTCTTGTACCTTAATAAAGAATATATGAGTTAAACAAAAAAAAAAAGAACATCCCTCACTTTAAGTCCATCCTCCGTCTCCGCTACACCTCCGGTTATTGAAGAATATTTCCAAATTCCGAACGACTCAATACCGAGGAACTATTACCACTTTTCTTGAGCTCTGCACTCCCCGGCCGTGGGACGCAGACTGGTTCTTTCCAACCTTTCCCCCTTTGGGGCCTCCTTCCTGCTCCTGCCCCTATCTGGCATCTGGCTTCTGCTGGATGGGACTCCTCTTCTCACCATGGGGGTCCCATCATAAAGCCTCCCACCTCCCTACCCCGCCTTTGCTACACCTCGCTTAGCATCATTCCTGACAGCTTTGGCAGCTAGGTGATAGTTGAACGGTCAGTTGGGCTGGTGGTCCTCTGGGCTATCAGGAGTAGCTCTGCCTTCTCCTGTGACCCCAGTTGCACCCTTCCACCATAGCGTTCGGCCTGATCTTTTGTTACCTTGCCCTCTTGCTCTTCTCTCCTTCACGACCAGCTGGTACCTTACTGCCAGGATTGGCTGGCACCCTACTGCCTGGCCCCTTGGGCCCCGTCATCACTGAGGAGAGAGAGCTCTGCACTGCCCCTCCCGCCCTCCCTCCCCCCTCTGTCACTCCTGCAACCGTTGTGGCAGCGCTACAATTCTTTCCTGGCTCTGATGTCACCACAGGTAATCCTCCAGCCTCTTCCGCAACCAGCTTCCTCGCAGCTGGGGTCTACCCCCTCCCTCCTGGGCAGTATCGGCTGCCCCCCTCTATCAAAGGTTGCTGGCATTTCTGGCCTGTCTTCCTCTCTCCATGTGTGCAGCCCGCCCCCGGCCGAACGGCCTGTTGGCCTACCTTAGTCTTGCACTATCTCCTGGGTTGAGCTGGCCGGCCCGATCATGGCACTTCCCCAGGGTCCTACTGTGGGCCCGACAGCGGACAATTTGTTCTCAGATGCCTGTAGCGGCACTTGGGGGTTTCCTAATCTATTCTTTCCTTTGCCGAGATGGGGCTCCAGGATTTTCTTCTTTCTCCCACCTTCCCTGTAGGGGATGATTGTTCCTTTGTGGGGTGGGATGTGTGGTTAGGCCCATGCCAGAGGGTCTTGGGGGGGTTGTTTTGGTCCCTGCGGCGCAGCGCAATGCATCTGAAATTAAGGTTTTGTTTTTGCCATAGCTAGGGCTCCATGCAGGTTCTTGTACCTTAACGAAGAATATGTGACATAAACAAAAAAAAGAAAAAAAAAGTCCCTAGCTTTAAGTCTATCATCAGCGACTGGATAAGAAATCTTATCAATATATTCGTTCTGCATTGCTTCTCTCTTAATGAGCCTTCTTGACTATCTTCGAGGTTCGAGGCCCAAGGTTAAAGGGCCTAGTATATACTTGCTTGACCTCAGAGTTGCCTACCCCCTAAGAATAGAAGAAGAAAAAAACTTTATACTTAGAAAACTTTTTGAAGGCAGAGAAAGTGCAGAAGGAAAAGAAGTATATAGTGAATAAAAAGGTTAGAACATAAAAGAAGTGAAAAGATTTTAGAAAGAACTAGTAAAAAAGAACTAGATAGGGAAACAAGAAAGTATAGTTTGAGAAAAGGGGTTCTGAAATGACATGATTTAGTAGAAGTAAACTGATACTATAGGAGCAGTACTTAGTATGTAATGACTGTACGTTATAGAGCTAAGGCAACCTAAGTCTATACTCATAAATACGACCCTGAGGTCAAGTGATAGACTAGGCGGGCATGCAGGAGCATGGCCAAGGAGATATTCTGATGGTCCCGATATCTCGACGAACAGAAGATACTTGTGGAATCGATGTAGCTAAGTAGTCGTAGACACGTGACTATGTCGATTCCGTCCTGAGGGTAGGTTGGAAGCCCGGTCAAGTTTACCCTGTCTCCGAGAGTCACGTTACCCTGCCACGCAGACGAGTTTCATATTACCATGGACATACTTACCCTACGTTTTGGACACTGTTACCATACCTCTAGCCGAAAGCTTCGTTGGGCCAATTTCGGGAAATGTGAGGATTTTCTGTCACGTAATGAGAATCAATGTGCACTTGGGTGCACACTGATCGGAAGACTATGCGAGAGGCTACTGTGCTCAGAACATACTATAACTTGGTATAATGATTCCTACGAGGTACCTGCGGCCCCAAGACTCGCCCCGGGCGTCATGGGACAAATTAGGTAGAGTTGCCATCTTACTAGTTAAAAGATGTCAGTCAAGAGATGTCCATAACACTGTATATGTCACTGCCATCCATCCGACCAGAAGCTGTTCACAG
The DNA here is from genome assembly GCA_900010015.1 of Tuber aestivum. Classification (NCBI taxonomy): domain Eukaryota; kingdom Fungi; phylum Ascomycota; class Pezizomycetes; order Pezizales; family Tuberaceae; genus Tuber; species Tuber aestivum. The sequence goes on from LN891221.1 coordinate 78,269, forward strand.
GATGTACGAGGGTACCCAGGTGAGAAGTTGAAGTACCTTCACTAAAAGGAACAGAGTAAAACGGACGAGAACTGACGGACTTAGTGGGAAGTATGCGGAAGAGTCCCCGGAGTAGTCCTGATTAGTGCGGCGACACCAGGAAAGGTTTGACACCAATCAAGGCAACACGTGCCCGGTTGCCGTAGGGTGTTCATGACTTGTTGGAAGACTCTAATAGTATGATACTTATCACTGGGAGTGGTGTGCCGTGGGTAGGGGGCCATGGGTAGCCCCCCACGGGTCCTGCCACTGACACAGCTCTCCCGGGAGCCGGGTGGACCTTCTGAGTTCGCCATTCAGATAGATAGCGGTTAATCAGAAGACAGGTGGTGTCTACGTGTGCTTGCAGAGGTCCTCGTACATGGGAAAAGAGTCGCTAGGTTAGTTCTCCCGGGGTGTCTTGACAGTTAGCCAGTGAAGCGACTCCGATACGCAGAGGTTTTCACTGCGGCAGGTGTATTGGTGCGTACCTTGTAGGCACTGATGTGCATGAGGGAGATTTCTGCCAGAGTGCGCTGAGACTTGGGCCCTTTGGAACTGAAGTGACTGTGTCCGACAGCCGTGACAGCAAAGGGTATGCGGCTGTTCGTCGGGGTAATCTGGCAGGGCAGATTTCAGTACATGTCTGACTACTTACTGATTATATGTGATCTCTCCTACCCTGATGGAATCAGCATCCTCTCGAGAAGACTTTATTTGAGATACCCCAGAGCTTAACCATATTAAGTTTTACCGTTACTTTTATTCTTTACAATTTTGTAAGAGGTTTTGTTTGAGACATCTGAAGTTTGGTAGGGTCGCATCCTTGGGATCAATCATCCTGAGGTGGCCCCCATCACAGTATATCACTAAGCCATCTCCTCGCTTTACTCCTCACCTGATTTTTGTTGCAGTTTGAACCAACGTTGAGAGATCATGTCCGCTTTGGCAGTAACAATAGAAGAGGGGTTGTCGAGTTCCGAAAGGAGTTTTGGCCTTGCCAATGACCCCCTTGAAGCAGCCATTTTTAGAGCCTCTATCATTGCAGACATCAAGGGAATTGGGGGGACCAGAGCAAAGCTACTACTTGACCCAGCCCCAATATCCATCCCTGCACTATGTCGAGATCTAGTACTTCATGATAGCGGCCTTGCCGGATTACCCTTTACAAACGATATCCCTTTTGCCAACGCTGTATCCGCTAGTTTCTTCCCTGGTAAGGCGGTTGATGCAAAGGACCCGTCGGAGGGTGGACCACCTATACTCTTCCTTGCTGATTTTTCTCATGATTACATTGAATCCTGCATCCTATCAGAAGTTGTCCGTGAGATCAAGGGTGCAAAAACGAAACAGCCTTATTGGTATAAAAAGCAACAGAAGGAGTTCAGAAAGGACATTATCAAGTCCTTGGTGGCATGGATGAAAAAGCAGCAGGTGGCTTTGGTCACAATGCTGGGAAATCACGATGCAATGAAGATAAGCATGGATGCCCTGGAGAACAGGTAGAATGGATATTACAATATTGATGAGGACAATGATGTGTTGATGATTGAGACCCCTCTGGCATTGCCCCTCATGACAAACAGTCCAGATAACTTTGCGTAGCAGCTGACACTGTGTGCTAGAGACGAGAGATGGAAACCAGAGTTAAGTCTACGAGGTTTGCAGATTCTGGAAAACGCAAATAGGGCAGGACCGGATAAAGCTCAATCCTACACCCGTGTCACATCTCGTTCCCTCTGCACGTGGATGGCTTGCAGCTACTCGGCCAGTCCTGCTACCAGGAAATTGCCCTGCGCGTCCTGGCAACCACTATCCCAATCTCGCACATGACCTCTAAGATCCCCTATTCCATCCCTCACCGTGGCTCCAGTGCAGGCACAATCATCGAAGATCTATCTTGTTTGCCATGTTCTAGTCACATCAGTGCCAACACTGTTACCTACCGCTGACTCCGCCGCCCCATGGCCTGTCAAGACACCAGGGTCTCCACGATTTGATAACCGCATCGAAAGAACCTTCGAAAGGTTCAATAACCCCACACCCGGGAACACACATCCCACGACTGGCTCTTAAGAAACTCCTATCCACATTGCGGCTACCCCTAGCTAACCCAGTCGGCCACCGATACCAGTGCCAATAGTACTGTCCAAGCCCTTGGGTCATGCCGGTATTTCTGGTTTCAGACCAGTGACCCTGTCAATTGAGGACCATACTGTACTCTGACGTGTTGGGCCTTTAGAGCAAGACATGATCAGTTTTGTCAGCCACCTCCACTCAAGGTACCAGGAAGTCCTTTAGTATCAGACATGCAAAGAGAGAGATGTGGACCGGTCTGTCATCCTACATGTACGGGATCCGGCGATCTTATGATAGAAACTGTCAGCCACTATACGAGAGAGAAAGGGTTAGGAAGGATAAGGCAAAGGCAACCCAAGATCCCCTCTACAGGTCTTGCAGAAAGAAAAGTCATCAAGGACCTGCAAGACTCCCAGAGACCTGTCTAGCTTTGGCTGAATGGTTAAAGGTCTGGCCGGCTGTGACAAGCCCCATATGGTTGGGAAGTAAGCAGGGGTTGTCTCAGCCTGCGTGCCGCCACAGTACCATTGGGAAGTGTTGCTCTGGATGACAGGAATCGTGATGGTGAAGGTGAACATTTTGATGGTTATGAGAGACTAAGAGAAACCTTTGGTGGTAACGCTGGGGCGCAGTGTGGGTAGTAACCTCATTAGCAAAAATAAAAGCTTGCGTCCTGAGCGTCCGGTACGTCAGACGCACAGGACGCACGGGACGCAAACCGTGAATCAGGACGCAAGACGGCAGCCACCAAATCTCAGGAGGCAACGGTCCTGGGCGTCAGAACTCAGGATGCAATGGTCCTTGGCACAGGATGTCAGGATGCAATGGTCCTCCTTGCCACAACTCAGGCTGCAGCCAGAAGATAAGTAAGCACTACTGCTATTTACAGGATGCAATACCAAAATTGGACCTTGTGACCTAGGTCACATATGTAGATTCTGGAACAGTTCTAATAAATAGTATTTCTTATGATATTCAGGTTGGTTCTATAATACACGGTACATAAAGAAACTGCCCGCCCAGCACTTTGCTATAAATCCAGCCTAAACCTCTTGCCTCAAAGATAATAAGTGCACCAACATGAGTGACAGGTGGACGTCGGAGGTACCATTGGAAAGCTGGTGTCGAGTAGAACCAGGCCACCAAGTCTCGGATGCTGGAGGCAAAGCACGCCTGGGCAATCTGGTATCAAAGTCAGCACTCCACCACAAGTCCGCCAGGGTAAAGAGGACTTTCATAACAGACTGTAGCTGAACCAATATTGGCGCCGGGTAAACGTCCAGGGTACCATTGGAAAGCTGGTGTCGAGTGGAACCGGGCCGCCAAGTCTCGGACACTGGGGCCACAGCATGCCCGGGTAATCCGGCATCAAAGTCAGCACTCCACAAGAAGTCCGCTAGGGCAAAGACCACTTTTATAACAGGCTGTAGCTCGACCAGTATTGGCTCCGGGAAGACGTACTGGGTACCGTTGGAAAGCTGGCGTCGAGTAGAGCCAGGCCGCCGACTCTCGGACGCTACGGCCTAAGCACGCCCGGGCAATCTGGCATCACAGTCAGTACCCGGCCAAAACTCCGCCAGGGTGAAGACTACTTTCATAAGAGGCTGTAGCTCTACCAATACTGGCGTCGTGTAGACGTCCGTGGTGCCATTAGAAAGCTGGCATTCGGTAGAACCAGGCCGCCGAGTATCAGATGCTGGGTCCAAAGCACACCCGCCCAACCCGGCGTCAAGGTTAGCATCGTACCAGAACTCCCCTAAAACACCGCCAGAGGAAAGACCACTTTCATAACACCCTGTACCTCTACCAGTATTGGCGCCGGGTAGATTTCTGAGGTACCGTTGGAAGGCCAGCGTGGAGTAGAACCAGGCCGCTGAGTCTCAGACACTGAGACCAAAGCACGCCCCGGCAATCTGATATCAAAGTCAGCACTCCGCTAAATCTCCGCCAGCCTAAAGACTACTTTCATAACAGGCTGTACCTCTACCACTATTGGCGCCGGGAAGACGTCCGAGGTACCGTTAGAAAGCTGGCGTCCAGTGGAACAAGACCTCTGAGTCTGAGATGCCGTGCCTCAACGATACCCGCGGGATCTCGCGTCAAACCCAGCAGTTAACCAGAACCTCACTAACTTGGCAAAGCCGGCAAAGTAAACAAATAAGTCCGGAATACAGGGGAGCTGGTAGCGGGGGTGCCACTAGGGAGGGAACCGGTAGGAGGATAGTAAAGGGGGAGCGGCTGGTAGCTGTGTTTATTACTCGGAATGTCATGATGGTAACTAGTTGGCATCGCTCACGTAGGATGTAATCTGGACGTGACACTTCCTAGTATAAGCACTAGGATGCAACCAGACTTGGCGCCCAACTACCAGAGGCACAGGACGCAACCACACCCGGCGCCCGAGTACCAGACGCACGGGACATACCCGACGCCTAATTCTCTTGCCTTGCGTCAGGACGCACTCCCCACGCATCTGACGCAAGAATAACTTTTGCTGATTCTGCCTCCCGGAGGTCGATTCTTGGGAGCTGGTGGTGGGGACCCGCGTGATTCCGACCCTGCTGACCGCTCTGATGAAGACGTCGACTCCCTACCTGATGTCACACCCATTTTGGGACCAAGACGCGATGGTGGCGATGATGGGAAGAAAGACCCTTATGACGGTCGGGGAGGAGCATTACAAGCAAGGTTGCAAAACTGATCCCACTCCAGGTCGCAGACAAGATGTCAGAAGCAAGAAAGGGTCAGTAGCATTCCTCCCTTCAGGGGTGTGACTACCAAGCTGACCAGTTTCCTGACCTTGGTCGCAGTCAAGTTTGAATAGTTTTCCCATTGCCGTCTGGCAGAGATGGATATGGTTAACTTGGTCCTACCTCTTCTCGAAGGAGAAGCCCGCACCTGGTACCTAGGGATATATGTATACATCAACCCTGAAGCTGTGAAAAGAGAGGGCATGCCATGAAGAAAGGATGGCTCTCTTCAGACCTGGAAAGGGTTCTGTAAACAATTGGAGCAGAGTCATGGGGGTAACAACGTGGATCAGGATATGAATCTCTTTGTGTGGAAAGATTTGGACATGAGTTCCCATAAGAGCAGTCCATACCTGGATAAAATCATCAAGGTTGTATATAAGGTGAATTATACAGATCCTCAACAGGTTAAGGACTAGGTTCAGGCTGGGATAAGTCCCGAGGTTTGGAAGTCATGGGTGCTTAAGACACTCCATCCCGTGGTTCTTGACGATTAATTGAACCTGCTACGTCAAGTAAGTCCTTCGTTGGAGGATACCATGTGGGTCGGGCATCTCCAGGGGGAAAAGTCTCTCAAGCCACAAGAGACACGAGAGGAGAAATCCTCCAAACCAATGGGAAAGTTTAAGAACAAGGAAAGGGAGAAAGGTGGGAGTTGGAAAGACACCAAGATGCGGAAGATCAGTAATCTTGGCAACAGAAAGCAGGCAGTGACCTCTGAGTATACAATTGCTCATCGAGACATCCCCCATACCCTGACTGATAGACGACGTGACAACACGCAATGTACTAAGTGTGGGAGAGAAGGACACTTCTGCAGACAGGGTTTGACAACTTCCCCTGTCGTTCATGCCGTGACAAACACCGGGGAAGTAAACCGGTCACGACCAAAGGTGGAATCCTGTACTAGTTACAACAAGCAACTTAAGGGCATTTAAGCGTCGAGACCACAGCCCGCTCTGAGACTCCTGGAAGTCTGTAAACCTGCACCCACTATTATGGAAGTTGATACCAACATGGAATAATGTAAGAACCTTATCCTAAGAAGAGAAATAACATAGCTAATATATTCCAGATCGATGAAGATCCTAAGGAAATATGGTGGGCCACTCAAGTGGAATGGATTCAGGTAAGAGCCGATCTGTGTTGACTATCTCTTCAGTTCTGACAAAATCTGGTGGCACAGGAGTGTGGGGAGATTGCCTGGTCAGGTAGAGGTTACGTTGGCGCTGGGTGTTTGTGTTTTCTTCCCGGTTCTTGATTCTTGTCATTTCTTTGGAGTTTATTTTGTTAAATTCATATGATACATTTCGGAGAAATTGCTTTCAGGTTTTTCTTTGAATTGACATTCTGCTCCGAGGGGTCCCTTCAGAAAATGGGAACCAGGCGACATTCAGATGGGGCTCAAAGATGCCCTATTTGGCAGCAGGAGACTGAACGTCTCCTCAGACCAAATGTATTTCTGAGTTTTTATAAAGATTAGTTGTCTAGTACAGTTCAACTGGTTTGGGTTAGGCTTGAATAAAAGTTATCTTTGAAGTTTACCTGAGGAGGGTTTACGACCCGAAATCATGCTTCTGTGATTGTAAACAGCACTCCAATTTCCCTGGCTGATTAAAACCATTCCGAAAAGGATTACTAACCTATTGTGGCTGCTGTTGTGTCGAAAGGCAAGAGACTAGCAAGAATGAGTACCGTGAGACAAAGTAAGAAAGCGGGCCACGCTCGCCCACTCAAGCAGAGCAACTCGATTCAACTACAAGTAACACTAGCCTGGCGAATAGGGTATAGGTAAGTGAGTGCCGAAGCACTGTTATTGTTGGAGAGCGGACCCACTGGGCCTGTACTGAGTCAATGGGTTAAGAGTACCCAAGGTCTTTATGTACGAAGAAGGATTCATACTCCCATAAACGATGCAAGTGGTAACCACCTACCAGGATCAGGTCTTCAGTATACCAAGTCATTGGACCTGAAGACAGGCAATCACATAAATGCTATACGCTTCGAAGTAGCCGATATTTCGGACCAAAGAGTCGACCACTATCACCCAATGTCTTGCCTAAAGGATCCCAAGCCTCACATAGATCAGAACGTAGGATCGCTGACCTGGCGCTCCGATTTCTGTAAGACAAATCGCCTGTCAGAGCAGAGGCGGTGAGTATACATGACCAATAATGAACTATTGGCCGAGGATCCTGAAAATGTATATTTACTTGGGATGGTACAGTTCTGGGATGAGACAGGTAAAGATATTACAGCCCAACTCTTGCCAGCATTGAAAGACTTTGGAGATATCTTCAGTCAAGAAAGGATAGATGTGTTATTAGAACATACCAAGTATGATCATCGAATTGATTTAATTGCTGGAAGTACGTCTCCTTTTGGGCCTATCTATCACATCTTAGTGAAGGAGTGACAAGCGCTGAAGGAGTTCACAAATGAAATATTACGAACTAGGTTATGGTGGGACACTATGCATATCCTGCTGTGTAGGGGGTGAAAGAAATAACGAGATTTCATAAAAAGCTTGAATGGCATAGACAGGTTCTCCACAATGACATTGGAGGAGGTTGGCTTGTTCGGAATGCGTCCTATGGAATCTCATCAGTACACGCTTGGGGAGCGGGTATATGTTCCGAAAATCCGCTGAAGGTGGTTACGTAGGGGGCCTTGTTCCGGCACTCATGCAGGGCTAATCATCACACCATTTCGGGTTGCTATACTTCAAACAACACACACGCCCCACTTGGGGGTGTGGTAGGAATTACACTAGCACATGACAGGACTTACCCCCTACCTCATCTGACTCAGCTATGTGATGGAGTAGAGCTGCGCCCATGAGGGCAGGTAGTCCGGGGCAGTTTATCCTTTCGTGAGAGGAGCCGGAGGGTGTGCAGGGGGCCTCAGGGCTGTCTGGCGCCCATCCGTGAACTAACAGGTAGTCTTATGGCAGTTAATCAGTGCAACCAGGCTTATAGCCTCATAATTGGATTCTCAGATGGTGACGAACACGTAAGGTGTGGGTGGTAGCTTCAAGTTTCGCAACTACTATGCAAAGGGTAGTTGTGTGAAGGAATTTGTCTCTGGCGGTTGGCGACCTCTGATCCTCAGCGAGGTGTGGACTAGAACAAGGAGGAGCTGAAAGATAAGCCAAAATTGGACGGATACCAGAGAGGCAGGATTAAGTTTCCGCCTATGCCTTTCAAAATTCTTCCCTGTTCATGTAAGAAGTATAGGTGTGGGTGGGTGGATCCACCCACACCAAATGTACATATGCAGTCATGCTGACATGCAGCTCTGCAACTTGCACTACCAGAGTCAGCATTGAGGTGTCTAAGCAAGTGCTTACCCAATTGAGAAATATCTCGTATTATGGAAATTAGCCAATTGGGTAAGGGGCGATGGCTCCCTAACAGGGAATTACCCTTGAAGGAAGTAACGTGCGCCTAGCATTTCTGGTTCAGCCTTAGCCAGAACGTAACTCCATATCATGTGCCCCTGCGCCATGGTACCACAACCCCACACCCATGTGACCTAAGCCATATGGCTACAACACCACAGTCCCACCACGCCACCTAGTCACATCTCCAGCCACCAACGCCAAGCTACTACTAGATAGCTACTGGTGGCCACAGGATTTTTACTGCTCTAGCAAAATGAGTGAGATTCCATGATTGTACTTCATGTTTCTTTCTATATTTAAGTTTAAATCCAATTATGCACCCATTTATATATGCTTAGCAATTAGATATCCTGTTTGGACAAGTCTGGAACAATTAAATAAATCAAAAATTGTGTTTCTTCTCTTAGGAAAATTAGTGAGATTCCATGATTGTACTCTCATTTTTTTAGCTGCTCATGGTTATATCCAATTATGCAGCAATTTGCATATTGCAACCTAATAGATACCCTATCTGGACTGCTCTAGAACTATTAAAGATACAAAAAGTGCTCTTTTCTGCTATTCTCCCATCACTGTTGGCTGGATGTATGGTGTGATTTACCATTTCAAGGTAACAACCATTCCTATTTGGGGGTGCCAAGAACTTTACTGCCCCAATTAGGCCTACTAAACCTCATTGGAAACAAAACATCTGTACTTCGTCAACTCTAGAGACCTGTTTTCAGCAAATAAAGGGCTTATTTATTGTCATCTTAGGGTTAGGGTTAGTTGAGTACGCAACACACGCAAGGCATAGGGGTTAGGTCAACTGCGTTGACAGAGAATAGGTGGTGAAAAGTTTTTGCTGACAAAGGCAAGGAGGGGAGACCAGTATCGTGATATGAGAGTCACAAAGATGTAACTTCTTTCATCTTCGATGTAAAGACCCTTCAGTCCGCTGGGAGGACCGAAGGGATTTATCTTCGATCGGTCCTCAGTGATGGGAAACTAGTCTCCCCTCCGACATCCGGCGAGAGACAGGAGGTTTCACACTGGTGTGCGAGGAAATGGTGTGGTATGAGTAGGAATTAAGGCCCTCCAGGTCCGTAGTAGGGTGCCCGTCTTATCTGCGTTGGGGCAAACGTAAAGTACATGCAGCAGGCGGGGCGATAAGATGATCCCTCTTTCACGCCAAAACAGTAGATGGGTTCGGGCTAGGAGTTAAGTTTATTCAACGAGAGATACAACCACAGTAACTGCTAGTACGAAGCACTAAACCCACTGCAGTATCTACCAACAGCAAGCAGTAACTACCTACAGGAAGGAAGGAACCAACTAAGCTGGCAAGGATTCTGACAGTATAGCAATGGCGACCTAGTGTAAAGCCTCAACCAGGCATAGGTGTAACGGGCAGGGTCTGATGGTCGGGTAGCCCAAGTCACACCACGATAGTAAGAGGCGAGAGTCGGCAGGCAAGGTCTAGGAACGGGGGTACAAGTGAAACGAGTTGTAGAGGGTTTGAGGGTTCAGGGGTTCAGGGTCAGGGTTCAGAGGTTCAGGAGGACGCGAAGTAGAAGAGAGTGTACTTCCTAGGTACAGGTGTCCAAATTATATCTAAGTTTATTTATCCTAGTCGCGCCAAACATGGCTTATGATCTAGCTAACATTCCTCGTAACCCATAAATCACAACGAAATCACTACCATGGCAGACCGTCTTGCAATCCTCCTCCCAAACATAAATCCCAAATTCACTACCAACAGGCTCACGGGCACTCATGCCATCACTGACAGCCCCGATTTAATTCGTCTTCCTGTTCTCGCAAGTCCTATCCATCACCCGCATTACCATCAACAATTTCATCTTCCACATACTCAACAAATGAAATATACAGTCTGTCCCAACAACTTTCAGTATTCCTCCAACAACCAGCAATATAAACAAACATGCCGTCACAAGAAAACCATTGGGGCCCCTTAACCAACTCATAACTCATGGCCCACGCCAATACCTGTGCCACCTGCACCTCAAAAGCCAACTCATCGCATCCATCATACACGCAAGCCCACTGCAAGTCCATCCATCGGTCAGAGCGTGTTTTGGAGTGGTTGAAGTGTGCAGGAAAGGCTTTAATCATTGACAGCTCATTTAAGCGCACCCCTCATTTTGCAATTGGAGTATTGCATCTGGGGCAAGCAGTCGTTTCGGGCGGCAGGAAGAACTACTTGTTGTTCCCGATCCGAGCACTTGGGAGTCGACAGTATCCGTGTTCGTGCACCGTCGTACATCTGACACGCCTCCAACCACCCTTCCTGACTGTCAGGACCCACAGGTCCTCAGACAGCTCAATTAGCTCCCTCTTCAACTCTATCCCATCCCATGCCCTGTCTCCAAACCCAATCCATTGGGTCTTCAAGGCACTAAACCCCATTCCCCTCACCCTTACCACCCTGCGGAGGTCCGAGAACAGTTCATTAGCATGTGCTTTGGCAGCCGTTTCACTTGCCGCAGCAACAACTATCACCCCGTCATCCACGTCTGACACCACCACATGTCTTACACACGGCGAGTATCGCATCCTGGGCATGAAGATATTGGCAACGTACGCACCAAACAGAAATGGTGAAAGCGGCGACCCGTGGGCAATCCCTTTGCTGGTGTGATACTTCTTAGAAACACGTCCGTTGAATCGAAACCGGACTGTTCTGTTAGCGCACCAACTGCGTATCCAGCTGCAGAATACCGCGGTACATCCCCGAGCCACCAGGAAGTCTGAGAGTAGATCAACATCAATATTGTCAAAACCACCCTCGACGTCAACTGACAACATCATCCGGTGATACCCTTCATTGTGCTTCGGGAACTTGAATGCCACTGCCATGGCGTCATGGACCCCTCTCTTGCGTCCCAATCCAAACTGTGTTCCCCCAAGCTCCAGACACTGTTCCCACCTGATAAGGATAATCTGTTCCGCCACCTTGGCCAACACCGGCAGCAGGTGAATCATCCTCCATGCTTTAACCACATCATACCTAGGCTTACCGACTTTGGGGATCAACACCACCTCTGCCTCGTGCCAGTCCGGAATGTCATGTTCCAACCCATAGTCCAACACAAGGCGCATACTTCTTGCTTGCGTCCTTATCCAGAACCTCAGCAAGAGGTACCCCATGTCATCGAGGCCTGGTATAGGCCTAGTCGGTGATCGTGCCAATGCCAGCTCGATTTCTAATGCAGTTTCGATTTTGACAACCGGCGGGGCCCACAGGCCCAGCATTCCTGGTTCTAGCTAGGCGGCGATGGCATCTGGGATGCCTTCGTGAATAGCTGCCACATTAGCATTGGCCAGGACCATTGTAGGCTGTGTTCTCCTAACATCCAGGGGCTTCACTAGCTTGAACACCCCCGGGTCATCGGCCTGACTCAGTTGTTTCCGAATGTACTCGAACCGAGCTCGGACAACCTAGGCCCTATAGACACATCTGGCAATTCTATAGTCAGTGGAGTCTGAGGGGTCGTTCTTGCAATATTTTCGGAGTCTTCGGACATCCCGGTGGATCCGTTCCAACTCCGGGGTCTACCATTTGCATGCTATCCTGCTCACCGGGTCCCTTAGCAATGCATGAACAATTGTAACGACCCTACGTTATAGAGCTATGGCAACCTATGTCTACGCCCTTACACAAGACCATGTGGTCGGATGGTAGACTAGGCGGGCATGCAAGAGCTTGTCCAAGGGATATCCGATGGTCAGGGTATCCCAGAAAAGAGAAGGTACTTAAGGAATAAGTGTTCCTAAGTAGCGGAAGTAATGTGACTATGTCCGCTCCGGCCTAAGGTTAGGTCGGAAGACGGGGTGAGTTTACCCTGTCTAGGAGAGTTACGTTACCCTACCATGGAGACCAGTTTCATGTCACCATGGACGTACTTACCCTACCCTTGGGACACTATTACCCTACCTTCCATCGGAAATGGTCTCGGAGGAATTCCGGGAAATGTTAGGATTGTTTCTTACGCAATGACGATCTACAGGCACTTGGTTGCATATTGATCGGAGGGCTACGGGAGGAGCTATAGTGCACCGAAGGAGCTATAACTTTGCAGGATCATTCCTAACACGTACCTGCAGCCCCAGGGTGTGGCCAGGGCGTCATGGCCCAAAATGGTTACAGTTGCCGTCTTACTAGTAAGATAGAATTATTGAAGACAGGTCCATACCACTGTATACGTCGCTGCCGTCCGTCCAACAGGAGGCTGTTCGAAGGATGTGTAAGGGGGCCAAGGTGAGAAGGTCAGGTACCTTCTCCAAAAAGAATGGAGCAAAACGGACCGAAACTGACGGAGTTAGCGTGAGCTATCCGGCAGGGTCCCCAGAGTAGTCCCAGGTAGTGCCGGAGCCATCTGGGAAGGGTTTACGCCAATCAAGCCTACACATGCCCCTTTGCCGTAGGCCCTTTGTGGGTTGTTTGAAGACTCTACTAGCATGATACTTATCACGGTGAGTGTTGTACTGGGGGTAAGGAACCATGGGTAGCGCCCATGGGTCCCGCCGCCACTGCAGCTCTCCGCGGGAGCGGCGTAGATCCCGTAAGTTTGCAGTCAAGAAAGTCAGACCTTAACCGGGAGATAGGTGATGTCTACGAGTGCTTGCATAGGTTATTGCAGATGGGAAGAGAGTCATTTAGTTAGCTTTCCCGGGGTGTCTCGACAGTTAGCCACTGAAGTGACCCCCATGGGCAGAGGTTTTCACTCTGGCAGGTGTATTGTTGACCACCTTGCAGGAACTAAGGCGCATGAGGGAGATTTCTCCTAGAGTGCCCTGACACTTGCGCTCTTTGGAGACACGGTGATAGTGTCAGGCAGCCCTTATGGAGAACAGGTTTACTCATATTGGTCGAGGTAACCTGATCGTGGAGTTTTTGGTATAAGTCTGACTGCTTAAAGATTATATGAGAACTCTCGTACCCCGACAGAATCAACATCCTCTCGAGAGACTTTAATTGAGATAAGCCCGAGCTTAACGATATTAAGTTTTACCCTTACTTTTATTCTTTACAATTTTGCAAGAGCTTTTGTGCGAGAGATTCGAAGTTTGGTGCGGTCGTATTCTTGCGATCCATCTTCCCGAGGGAGCCCCCGTTACAACAATGCCATGCGCCTTGTCCCACCGGGCATTATCGGGTCCATCATGAACTGGGTCCAGACTCGTCTGAACCTTTTCCCAACATACCTTCTTCCAAGCCGGTCGTGTCCTGATTATGTCCGAGGGAGCTGTTACGTCCAGCTTAATCACCTGTGCCATGTGCTCGCAGCCCACAGTGTCACTGTGCCGATGACGGATCGAGTCTGCATAATGCAGGCATAGGTCGATCCTCGAGACGTCCCTCAATGTGGGTTTGTAGGGGAGGGTCATCTTGTACTGGTTGTCCGTCATCCACTTCCTCAACCATTCCCCCCTGGAGTTGCCCCCAGCAGGACCCCAGTAGGCATCGCGGGCACTCCAAGCACCCAACAGCACATCGCACCCCACCAACCTCTCCAGCTTGCCACAAAACAACCTCGTCCCCTCCTTCGGTAGGAGGTCCAATCCAGCCAACCGCCTCTCAATCCCTTGATCATAAAAGCGCACCAACGAAAAACAGCTTTCATGCCCTACTACATCAAACAGCCCACACAAAGATGAGCGTGCAAACACCTCAACGCCTGAACCTTCAACAAATGAAAGCAAATCCCATCCGTTAGCTTCATGTGGCACACGTAAACCATCAGCATCAACCGGAGGTTCCAACACAAAAAACAAATCAACATAGGAAAACAAATCCAAAGCCACCTCCTGATTCCTCACCCCCTTTCCAATATTTAATGCAAGGGTTGTGGGTGCTTCGGCGGAACTACGTGAGCTTACTCAGCCCTCACCATGTGTAGTCATATACCCTACGACAAGAGGGTTGTCAAGCATGCCGCCAACATATCTGGTCTTATCAAGGCGACCAATCCTGAGGAGCCCATTCTTTTTAGTAGGTGGCGGGAGAGCCACAGGGGAGGTTGGGGGAGGGGAGGGGGAGGGGTCAATTTCCTTGCCCTTGGAGGATACCTTCCTCCTGTACATGTTCTTCCTAGGCCCTCTCGCCCTTTCCTCTTCCTGGCATTCCTTGCCACTATGTCCTTCCTCATGACAGTTAAAACATCTGAATACCCGCTCTTTCCCGCAGCTTCTGAAGGTATGCCCAACCTCATGGCAGTTGTTACACCGGAGTGCCTACTTGCACTTAAATGCCATATGCCTAATCTTGCTCCAGTTCCTGCACTTCCCGGTATATTTGCTGGATGGCGCGATGGTGGCCTGGGTCTGATTATGTCATGCCTCGACTGCCTTGCAGTATTCCGCATCCCTCAATTCCCCAGCATTCTCTCCTCGATTCCTCCTGATGGTACGATCAGAGAACCCCTTTCGGGCAGTGTCATCGATTGTCTCAGGCGACGCAGCTGATGGTGGCAGTGTAGGTGGGGTGCCCCGAGTTTCAGTCGCGGTGCAGGACAGGTGGCCGGTGAAGTGGTCAGACCTATCGCAAAGCAAGCAAAGTCTCCGAGTGTGAGAACATGCATTCCCTTGAATACCAGGGCAGTTAATCATGCCACACTCATGGTCCTTAGACAGGTGTGACCCCAAACAAAACCGACAGTGGGAGGGGAAGGCGCTGGTGACCTGCATGTGTCCAACCTGGAGACACTTCTGGCATACCACCAGAGGGCGATGCTCCATGAAGATCCTCAGAGGTTGTGGGCGGCCCCTTAAACAAACCGTGCCCTTAGTCAGGGCCGCCAGAATGACATCGTTCTTCTCCACCACAAACCTGATGCCACAGGGGGAGGCATTGTTCTGCCTCACGGCTTTAGCAGACCCAAGCAAGGCTGGACGCCCTGCCGTAACCACCCCCGGGTTGGATTGCTCCATGTCCAGGCGGAGGCCATCATAGGCCTTGTCTCCAGTCCAGGATTCCACCTTCCACATGGACCCATACCCAGTATCGGCTAAAGGCAGCTGGCCAACACGAATGGTAATCTTGTCCATGTCGCGCTGGAACTTGAAGTCCAGGATGGCCAGCACCTTGCGGAGGATCAGCCTGACCTGATCCAGCTGCCCCCTAATCTGGCTGACCTCATGCTGTGCGAGCGTGATGAAGATACAACCAATGGGGGTCCGGAACACAGCCTCCTTAATGTACGGGACTGTTCCTGCAACTCTCCGCTTGTTGGACACAAGGATGTTGATGCGAGAGCTGATGGTCTCAGTCGTAACGCCATCCGGCAACTCCGCCAATTTCCTGTTCAGGAACCGGATGGTGAGGCTGCGGCTCTTGGCCTTGGGTGTCGGGGATGAGGATGGGGGTACAGGCACTTAGCTGTCACCCTTGTCGAACCGGGTGTTGGCCAGGTAGCTTTTCTTGCCGACCACAGTCTTCCAGGCACCAGCCACAGCTGCAGCGGGCCCTTCTGAGAGGGATGGCTCCTCATCTGTCGTGGGTGTCTCAGCCAACTTAGGCTTCATAGAAGTGACCAATCTAGCTTTGGTCTTGACCTTGTTGTCAGCCTTGGGGAGGGGGGTAACCAATACTCCACCATCACTGTCCGACCCAGGGGAGCTAGACGTGCTGCTCCTTGATGGTACCGGCAGCCGGAGGGCCACATCCACTGGCTTCTTTTTCTCTTTCTTGGGCTTTTTGCATTCCTTCGCAATGTGCCCCCCAGTGTCACAGTTGTGGCATTTCTTCCCCTTGTTATCAGCCGGTTGGGAGACCGAAGATGCAGATGCCGCCTTGGTAGCCAGCGGGGCCATGTGCCTATTAGCCACTGTGGCCCAAGACACTTTCTTAGGAGCAAGAGGGGCCTCAGCCGACTCCTCCCTCGCAGACTTCGTATTCTTTGTAGGGGGGAGAGGCGGAGGAGGAGGGGTGGGAGAGGCAGCAACGTATTTTCGTCCTGTGTTCAACCGTGGCCTTTAGGCTCCTGGTCTCCTCCTCCAGTACAAAGACCCTATACCTCAGGTCCCTATACAATGATTGTGACTCCTCCAACATCTGGAATATCATCTTCATATAACCCATTATGTCTCCAAGGTTGTCATAACCTTCTCGCCCGCCAAACAACTCCCTTCTCACCCTTTCACCTTGGGAGTCGGATTCCGAGCTCGAATCCGAGCCATTTTCCGGTGTGCTGGGTGCATCGCCAGTACATAGAATGGCGGCCGGGGTTCCTATTTCATCAAGTACCCCAAGAATCAAGTCCTGGGATACCACCGAGTCAGAGCGCCATGAGGGTGGGGCATACATCTCCTCATCCACCGGTCCCATTGCTTCCTCCGCCTCATCAAACTGCGTCAGCATGTCAAGTGACCGCCCTATATTCGCATCTGCCGACTCAGGCTGGGTGGGGGGTTGCGCCACAATAGGCGAACTTCACCGAACCGGGGAGCTGGGGATTGCTTCGGAGTCCACCCAGTCAGTGTCTGCCAAACTGGTAACTTCTGTGTTTCTGTTACCGCCCATTTCCATGGAGGTATTTCTCCCCATCACATCCGAAGAGGGAAGCACCTCACCACTAGCCAAAGCAGCGGAACTCGCCGTATCCGTTCATTCAATTGTGGAAGCCGGGCAAGGGACCAGCTTACGCCCCGGACCAGTATGCTGCCTAATTTCACCCAAGGTCAGTTGCTCCCTGGGGATCACTATCATCTTCCCTCCTTCTTTAGTCGGCACTCCCTTGGTAGGAGTAAGCACTGAACCCGAGCCGCTACTGGACACAGATACCAGAGTCGGGCCGGGCGAGGGGGAACGTCTACACCGCCCCCGTTCCACCGGTGGGGGGCGGCGTGGGTTCATAGTCGGAGTCTGACCTAGCGTTAAGATCAAATTTTCCTTGGTTATAAATTTCTCGGTGGCCAGAAGACATCGAGGGCATCAGGGAGGGGGTGGAGTGACTCCAATGAGCCAGTGGAGCCAGCGTTTCTGGCACCATTGTTTCCACAACCCTTCAAGGCAGGATTTGTCTCGGTGGCGTCAATGCCCAACCGAAGGGCGGCCTCGTAGCCGGGGTAGCAACCTCAGGAAGGATGGGGACAAAACATTCCGGGATCACCGCTGGTGAGTCACCAGGAGCCAAGGAATCATGGGAGGGTGTACATTCTGATCCCCCATCAGGAGTGTGCCGCTGGAGGAGCCCAGTAGTCGAAGCGAGGTCAAGGCCACATTCGGCCACACAACCCCTACGCCCCAGGTACCCGCCCACCAAACATTCCACCTCTTTCATTGTGACAGGTTTGGCATTAACCAACATAGCTCTCACTCCATCATCAAACGCCACAACCCTGGCGTTGACGCAACGGTAATTGTGACTAAAAGAGAGGAACTTATAGTCACCTAGCGGGGCATAGTATGACCGTGTCTCGAACTCGACGAGGGTGCGGCGATGTTTCAGACCGTCATGTGCTGCAACTGGGACATGCGTACGACCGAGGGCATGCCCAAGGTAAAGGGGGAAGGCTCAGTCTGCGCAAATATGGATGACGAGACCTCGAACGATAAGGCCGAAGCCTGAGGAGAATGGGAGGGAGACGACATGTCTGCCCGCCCGACTGCACCGGGGATTACCAGCGTTGAACCATGGATATCTCGCCCAAAGTGCCTTCGAGGCTAGGTAACACACACCAACTCAACCCGAAGCGAGGGGAGGAGGGAAGAAAAGATGTTTCAGGTAACACGAAACAAAATTAACACACAAAGTGCAAAACAAATAACCGAGCAGAAAAGCTTCAAAGAGTTAAAGGAATATCCCTGGCACGGAAGAAAGGGTGTCCGAATTATATTTAATTTTATTTATACTCGCCGCGCCAAAACATGACTTGTGCTCGCGCGATCATCCTATGCTACACCTGACATAAGGCCAAGCGGGCCTCCGGCGGACCACAAGCAGACCGCAACTGTACTCAAAAGCAACAGCCGGGGGCCGGGGTTCCCACACTACAGCAGCGCAGCCAACAACTATAAACAGGACTAAAGACCTCCAAACCCAACCTAATAACACCTCCGCGAGCGAGTAAACACGAAAGCTAGGTGCAAGCCCATCACCAGCCCTGATCACCCCGGTCCCAACCGACAAACGGATACCCAACCCGACATGGACAGAGCGACCCCAGTCCTTTGGCCATACCAAGGGAGGGGAAGGCAGTTACGGCCCACGACCATCACAAAAAATAAACAAAGCAAAATATCAAATCCGGTCTGAATACCGTCCCGTAAACCCAACAAAGTAAACCCCCACTGTGGAACACCCCACTCCCACCATGGCCTCACTGACACTGTTCCCTCTGCGCCCGCCGTCGATGTAACGACCCTACGTTATAGAGCTATGGTAACCTATATCTACGCCCATACATAAGACCTTGAGGTCGGATGGTAGACTAGGAGACCATTGCAGGCGCATGTCCTTGGGATACCTGATGGTCGGGGTATCCTAATGAACAGAAGGTACTTAAGGAATAGGTGTACCCAAGTAGGGGAAGTAATGTGACTATGGCCGCTCTGGCCTAAGGTTAGGTTGGAAGGCCAGGTGAGTTTACCCTGTCTAGGAAAGTCACGTTACCCTACCATGGAGACCAGGTTCGTGTCGCCATAGACGTACTTACCCTATCATAGGGACACTATTACCCTACCTTCTGTCGGAAATGTTCTCGGAGGAATTCCGGGAAATGTTAGGATTGTTTGTTACGCAATGACGATCTACAGGCACTTGGTTGCATATTGCTCGGAAGGCTACGGGAGGAGCTATAGGGCTCCGAACGAGCTATAACTTTGCAGAATAATTCCTAACAGGTACCTGCGGCCCCAGGGTATGCCCCGGGCGTCATGGGTCAAAATGGTCACAGTTGCTGTCTTGCTAGTTAAATGGAACCATTGAAGACATGTCCATAACACTGTATACGTCGCTGGCGTCCGTCCGACCGGAAGCTGTTCGCAGGATATCCAAGCGGGCCAAGGTGGGAAGGTTAGGTACCTTCTCCAAAAAGAACAGAGTAAAACGGACCAAAACTGACGAAGTTAGCGTGAGCTATCCGGAAGGGTCCCCAGAGTAGTGCCAGGTAGTGCTGGAGACATCTGGGAAGGTTTTACACCAATCAAGCCTACACGTGCCCCTTTGCCGTAGGCTCTTTATGGGTTGTTTGAAGACTCTAATAGCATGATACTCATCTCGGTGAGTGGTGTACTGGGGGTAAGGGACCGTGGGTAGCGCCCATGGGTCCCGCCCCCACTGCAGCTCTCCGCACGAGCGTCCTAGACCCCGTAAGTTCGCAGTCAAGAAAGATAGAACTTAACCGGAAGACAGCTGATGCCGACGAGTGCTTGCATAGGTCATCGCACATGGGAAAAGAGTCAGTTAGTTAGCTTTCCTAGGCTGTCTCGAGAGTTAGCCACTGACGAGACTCCCATGCGCAGAGGTTTCCTCTCCGGCAGGTGTATTGGTAAAAACCTCGCAGGAACTGATCTGCATATGTGAGACGTCTACTAGAGTGCGTGGCCGCCATAGGCCCTTCGGGAATACGGAAATGGTACCGGGCAACCCTTATGGAGAAGGGCATACTCAGGTTGCTCGCGGTAACCTGATGGGGTCGTGAATGGTATAAGTCTGACTACTTAAAGCTTATACGAGAACTTATACGAGAACTCTCCTACCCCGACAAAATCAACATCCTCTCGAGAGACTTTAATTGAGATAAGCCTGAGCTTAATGATATTACCTTTTGCCGTTACTTTTATTCTTTACAATTTTGCAAGAGCTTTGTTCCAGAGATTCAAAGTTGGGTGCGGTCACATCCTTGGGATCCATCTTCCTGAGGGAGCCCCCATTACAGTGGACGCCGACGCCTCTTACCACCAGAGTTGTCACCAGGCCACGCCGGCATCAGTCCCTCAGCCACCGGCACTACCGCCTCCTCCACTAGTGTCCGCTTCCTAGCCTGTTGCCCTGGTACCCTCAAGGCAAGGAAGTCCGCCAGAGAAATCGGAGTCCCAGTAACATTTCCCCTACGCTCTGACGGGGAGCTCATGGCTCACCGCACAGCAGGCGGCACTGACAAGGCCCGATGCCCCGACCAACAAAAGCTGGGTGGAAGCTGCGCACCAGACTCAGTCTCCATCACTGCCGTAACAATCGAATCCGCCTATTCGATTGAGCCCTCAGGGGACTCTTCGAAGTGGGGACCGCCCGGCAGGGCTGGGGGAGGTGAAGAACCGACGAACAAATCTACGAACCAAGGCATACCAGGCACCAGGGACGCCACACCCGCGACAGGGGCAGCCACCACCCCGGGCTCACCCACGAATGGCTCAGGCACCTGCACCTCCAAAGGGAAGGAGGCAACCGTGGGCAGCCCCACAACCACCACCTCCTCTTCCTCAGCCAGAACCCCGCAGGGTGCCGGCTAATCCTCATCAATGCCGCTGAACGAGGGGGAGGGCGGACACCCAGCCACTGCCAGGGCCGCACGCTGCAACTCCCAACGATGGAGTTGGCGGGAGAGGATCAATACCTGATGGCAAAGGAGGGAAGCTTCCTTCCGAAGAAGAGAAGGCTCATTCACTGACGCCGAGAGGGACGACAAGGCCACAGCGACCTTGCCCGCGGAAAGGGAAGAACCTCGCTTAGACATCCACTGCCCGACCGAAGACGATCAACGATGGAAACGAAGAACCTAAGGGCAACAAATGTAAGGGCCAGTCTTACGAGGTTAATTACTGTAAGCCAAGGTGAAGATTCCTTCGCAAACAAGTCCTGAAATTATCGTGAGATGAAGTCAAGAACGACATGGAGGTTAGGTGGATCCTTGGAACTTAAGCAAGGGTGTCCAAATTCAATCTAATTTTATTTGTACTCGCCGCGCCAAAATAGGGCTTATGGTCGCGCGATCATCCTATCGTACATCTGGCATAAGGCCAGGGGGGCCCCCAGCAGGCCACAAGCGGACTGGGACTACCTCGAAAGTCACAGCCTGGGGCCGGGGTCCCCACAATACACCGGTGTGCTCCCCCAAATAACAACTACCATACAAAGCGCAAAGGGCTCCAAGTCCCAACCGTCAAGCACTCCGGTTAGCAAGCAAACACGAAAGCTAAGTACAAGATCCATCACCGACCCTCGCCACCCTCGCACCAGTCGACAAACCGACACCCAACCCGACCTGAACAGAGCGATCGAAGTCCTTGGTCATATCAGGCGAGGGGAAGGTAGTTACGTCCCGCGACTATCCCAAAAATAAAGTAAATCAGAAACATCAAATCCGGTCTTAATACCGTCCCGTATGTTATACTTAGACAGCGCAATCGGTGCGGCACGTGACTAAATGCATAAGGTCAGGTGTTCAACTCTGGGCCCCGCTGTAGTTATCATGACGATATCATATTATCGCACAAAACGATAAGGCATCTATGCAGCCCGCTCGGCGGCGATACAAGGCATGCGACCGAGGGGTTTTCGCTGGGTAACATACAAGGAGCTCCGCTCCATGAGATACAACTTGATTGAACCAGAATGGTCGGTTAGCTATTGACCTATCGCCTCTCCATGTCTGAGTATTGTTACTACCAATCATATGAGTAGTGACAAACACGCCCCTGTGCTCGCGTGAACCAGGAGTCAACCGGAGACTGGTCACAATTGGTTGATAACATCTCAATGGTGGAGTTAGTTATCTTCATCATGCACTCTAAGCTATGCACATGGAAGAGTCATTGATAAGTCCTTTGAGGGAGCTGATTAGTCCACTCAAGAAGAGAGCGGGGAAGTTAGTTTTCAGGGTCAAACGGAGTTCGTACTCCAAGAACACTGAATCATTAGTATGGCAGGTACATAGTCAGTAAGGGATTGAATGTAGGCCACGACCACCGAGACGCGGAATATAAATATCGAGGTGTCTCCCTAGCTGTAAAGTCATCCTCCGTCTCTGCTACACCTCCGGTCATTGAAAAATATTTCCTAATCGGGAACGACTCAACACTGAGGAATCATCACCACTTTTCTCCAGCCTTGCACCCCCCCGCCGGGGGGTGCAGGCTGATGCTTTTCATCCTTTTGCCCATCGGGGCTTCTGTTCCATCCTCTCCCTCATCTGGCATCTCGCCTATGCTGGATGGGGGTCCTCCTCACTCCCTAGGAGTCTCATCGTGAGGCCTCTCACCTCCCTACCCCGCTTTTTGCTACACCAGGCTTAGAATCAGCACAGTCGCCTTTGGTGGCTGGGTGACGGTTGAACGGTCAGTTGGGTTGGTGGTCCTCTAGGCTATTGGGAGCGGCTCTCCCGGCTCCTGTGACCCCAGTTGCAGCCTCCCACCGTATTGTTTGGCCTGATCTTTGCTTGCCTTGCCTTCATCCTCTCCCGTCCTTCGGGACCGGCTGGCACCCTACTGCCCGGGCCCTCGGGCCCCTCTATCACAGAGGGGGCAGGCTACGGCCTACCCCTCCCGCTCTCCCTCCACACCTCTCTGACTCCTGCCACCGTCGTGGCAGCGCTACAATCCAGTCCTAGCTCTGATGTTACCACAGGCATCATCCAGCCTCTCCCGCAACCAGCTTCCTCACAGCTGGGGTCTACTCTCTCCCTCCTGGGCAGTATCGGCTGCCCCCCTCTATCAAAGGTTGCTGGCATTTCTCACCTGTTTTCCTCCCTCCACGCTTGCGTCCCGCCCCAGGCCGAACCACCGGTTGGCCTACCTTGGTATTGCACTATCTCCTGGGTTGAGCTGGCCGGCCCCGTCATGGCATTGCGCCAGGGTCCTACCGTGGGCCGGACAGTGGACTTTATGGTTCGCGGACACCTGTACAGGCACTTAGGGGTTTCCTATTCTATTCTTTCCTTTGTCCAGACGACGCTGAAGGGTTTTTCTTCTCTCTCCTGCCTTCCCTGTAGGGGACGATTGATCCTTTGTGGGGCGGGATGTGCGGTTAGGCCCATACCAGAGGGTCTTGGGGGGGTTGTTTTGGTCCCTGGGGCGTGGTGGAATGCGTCTGAAATTCAGGTTTTGCTTTTGCCATAGCCAGGGCACCAGGCAGGTTCTTGTCCCTTAAGAAAGAATATATGAGTTAAAAAAAAAAAAAGAAGCAAATCCCTAGCTTTGAAGTCTATCATCAGCAACCGGAGAAGAGATCTTATCAATATATTCGTTCTACTTTACTTCTATCTTCACGAGCCTTCTTGACTATCTCCGAGACAGAAGATTGCAGGGCCTAGTGTATACTCGCTTGACTTTAGAGTTACCTACCCCCTAACACCGTAAAATCCATATCCTGCTCCACAGTACAATCCCACCCCACATCACCCCCATCACCCTCGCCCGCCAACTGCGCAGCAGAAAACGCCTGTAGAGCACCGAACGTCGCATCCAGCGTAGCACTCGAGACAGATGCCGGAGCCTCGCCCAACTCCCGGCCACACCGCCTCGCCAAACGCCCTTTGCGTCACCGACCACCTGATGAATCAGCATCCCGGCCAGCAATATGCGCAACCCCACCCTGCACTCCCACCTCCCACACCAGCGCCCTCTTCCCAGCCTGCTGCCCCGGCAACCTCAACCCGAGAAAGTCCGACATGCTGACTCCCACACTTGGAGGCCAGCTCACAGCTCGACGCCCTATAGGCGCCGCGGACAGGAGCCCCATTTTGTACTGCCCCACCACAGACGGGTTCTCTCCCTTAGGCTAGTGCCCACGAGGAAAGTGCCCAGGGGGGAGATCTGGACCCTCAGCAACATCCACCATTACAATAACCACGGAGCCGCCCGACGAGAAAGAGCTATCAGTTACTGATCCTTCATCGATGGGAGACAAAGGCAGCTACTGTCCGGCTGGTCGGGGGGAAGAACCGACGAACAAATCTGCGAACCAAGGCACACCAGTTACCGCGGATGCCACACCTGCGACATGGCCAGCCACCACCCCGGGCTCAGCCACGAATGGCTCAGGGGCCTGCATCCCCGAAGGGAAGGATGCCGCCGTGGGCAGCCGCACCTCAGCCACCTCCTCTGCTTCTTCAGCCACCCCCCCACGGGAGGTGGCATCATGTCCCCAGGCCCGCCGAACAGAGGGGAGGGCTGCCGTCTAGCCGCCTCCTGGGCCCGCTCCGATAGATGGAGTCGGCGGGACAGCACCGAGACGTGGTAGTTAAGGCCTGAAACCTTCTTGCGAAGAAGAGAAGCCTCATGCACAGACACCGAGAGGGAAGACAATGCCGCCGCGACCTTGCCCGCCGAAAGGGAAGAACATCGCTTAGACATCGTAGCGACCAGCCGCAGACAACGACCAACGGAAACGAAGAACCTAAAGACAACATGAACGAAGGAACAAAGCCCTTCCAGGTTAACAACTGTAAGGGAAGGGAAACATTACTTCACAAACAAAAGCTGAAATTATCGTGAGATATAGTCTAGGACAACGTGGAGGTTAGGTGGATCCTCAGAACGCAAGAATGGGTGTCCGAATTCAATCTAAGTTCTTATTTTTACTTGCCGCGCACACTACGGGTTTATAATGAGGGCGCCCCCAACAGGAACTTAACGCCTGCCGGGATCCACTGCTGGGACTGAGGCCCTGCTACCCCCGCAAAATACAGGCAACTAAATACAAGATACCGATCCTCCGTCCCTCTACTGTTAACCACTCCAGTGAGCGAGCACCAACACTAAAGCTAAAATACAAGTCTGTTCTCAGTCCGGCATCCACCCGTTCCACCTAGCCCGGCCACGGGAATCTCAGCACAATCAATAAATCACTACCACCGGCAGCATTGCTCTGGTCTCGCACCCAAAATCCTCATAAAATCATAACCATTATAGGTATCCCAACCTATGTAGAGCCAACCATGTCCACCTCTTCTTCGTGTTCCTCCGTGGCCTCAGATTCTTGGGTATCCGGACGGGGGCGAGAAGGGCAAACAGTTGAGTGGGATTCGTGTGGGCCATCACAGTTCACACACCTGGGTATAGGATGGCGGCAGGGATGGCCTCGGAGGCGGCAGGTACCTGTGGGGGAGGAGTGATCCCCAGTAGAGTGCGGGAGGAGGCACCAGCGGCAGGAAGGAGGAAAGGTGCATTTGATACTGTGGTGGCCAAACTTGTGGCAGTTGGCACATTGCGTGTATTTGTTGAAGCGTAGGCGACGCTCGGTACGGTAGGAGTTGGAGAAGGCTGAGAGTCGTTTGCCGACAAATGAGGGAGCCTTGGGACCGGTAAGAGAAATTACCACAGTTGAGGTGAGTTTGCCGATCCGTGCTAAATCAGAGGTAAGCCATCTTGGCTGTTCGGTAAGGGATAAGCCAGAGTTGAATGTGGTCAGTTTTTGGGCAAGTGATGCCAGAGAGGTGGAGGTAGCAATGCCATGCACGAGGAGCTGGGTGGCAGGGGTGTCGAGGTGGACAGTAGAGGCACCAGGAATGAGGTGCAAGAAGGTACCAACTTTGCTGTTGACAGTTGTGGCTCTGATCGTGTCCATAGTAGTGAGGGTAACGTGTCCATCCCAAGAGGAGACAGACTGGACAACAGTAGAGGCCAAGGCCTGGTTGATGCTGTCGCGTAGCTGCACAGCAGTGGTGGTGAGGGGGGCAGCCTCTCGTTTAACATTGAGCCCACGCTCGCACATGGTGAGGCCCATTTTCTTTTCGTTAAGGGCCTTGGCCCAGGTAGAAGAGGATTTGGCTAGCTTCGGGCCAGGCTTTGTGGGTTTCCGTGGGGGCTTCCTTGCCCTCCTGGTGACGGTAGCCCAAGATGGCGGGGCTGTTGGGCCAGGAGGTAGGGCATGGGGAAGGGTAGGAGGTAGAGGACGGACAGAGGGCTGCTCTGTAGTGTCGGTGGTAGGAGGTGCCGGCGTGGCAGTGGTAGGAGCAGGCTGAGAGAAAGTGGTGGCCCGAAGGGTGTCCAGTTCCTCAGTGAGGGGGGTGATGTACTCGGTGAGCCCATCGGTCGCCTTCCTGTAGTCTTTGTGCAAAATTTGCAACACGTGGATTAAGATGGGAAAGGATCTTCCAAACGTGTAGGGTATTAGGGTGTCGTCCTTTGCTGCCAACTCATCAAACATGCTCATGAAGGCACCATATGGGCTTCCTTCAAAGTCATCTGCCCAGTATGGTGGTAGAGAGGTAGTGGTGCTGCTGCGTGGGCGTTTAAGCGAGGGGGGGCCCTGAGGCCGAAAGATAGGTGACAGCCGACTCTGCGAGGCCCCGTCAGGCTGCATAGGAGGTTGCGGAACAAGAGGGGGTGATGACCCCATGATGAAGGTGATAAGGAGAAACTTTGACCCCTGTCGGGCCAAAGAAAGGTATGGTGGTGCATAAGATAATTCCCTCGAACGTAAGAAAGGATGTCCGAATAATATCCAATTTTATTTATACTAGTCGCGCCATACATCGCTTATGATCTAGTGCCCCTCCGGGCAGGAGTAAGCGCGCGCCGGATATCAACTAAGTACAAGATACCGATCCTCCGTCCCCGTACCGTTAACCACTCCGGTGAGCGAGCATCAACACCAAACCTAAAGTACAAGTCCATCAACAGTCCGGCACCCACCCGTCCCACCTAGCCAGGCCACGGGAATCCTAGCACAAATAAAAAAATCACTACCACTGGCAGCACACCTCCGGTCTCACACCTAAAATCCTCATAACAATATAACAAACTAAATCTACCAGCATCGCACCCCACCCGGGGCCCAAGAAGGCGTTCCTGCACTTGTCCCGCGAGAGGGCCATGACAGAGGGGCGGTACGAAGCCAGTCTCCCCTAAGCAATCTGTCGAGGCAGGCCTGGCAGCCAATCCCCTTGCACCGTATTAACGAACTCGAGACACCCCTAGGGCGGGCACCACAGTCACCACAATCAACGTAGGGCACCCCACAAACCAGGGCCCGAACCAACACAAAGTAACTATAACAGGGGCGATGACAGACTGTGAACGTCAGTGGGGCCTATCTCCCACCCGTGGTATCTTACCCCCAACCAGCCACCCACATCCCAACTCAGCAGCCAAACCAAACGAAGCACCACAGAACCCAAAAGAGCCCAACCCGGCGACACCACCAACCCCCTTGCCCTCCCCAAGACAGGACTCCCACTCTTTCCCACTGTCACGGACCCGGACTCAGATAACGAGACCAAAACCATCACCGCCCCCCAACACAACCGAAAACCATCCAGACTCCATCCAGGCCCCGGGGGATAACACCCCTACAAGCCATGTCCCCAGTGTTATTTCTCATCAGTAAAAATAAAAGCTTGCGTCCTGTCGTCCTGTGCGTCAGACGCACAGGACGCACAGGACGCAAACCGCGACTCAGGACGCAAGGGTTCTTGGCACCAAAGTTGGGATGCAACCGAGCACTCTTGAAATTCTCAGGACGCAACCCGATGCAGCAGCCAATCTCTGGATACAAGCGAGTACTGCTAAATTTTCAGGATGCAATACTAGCACTGGACCTTGTGACCTAAGTCACATATCATGTATATTGTGAAAGTGTGAAAATAAGAATCATTTGTATTCATATTACTTCTATAATACAGACTACAGAATGAAAGGCGCTAAGCCTCCGAGTTAGAACAGCATACCCCGGGCTCCTCAATCCCAGATGATAACGACTAGGGGTATTGGTGCTGGATACATATTCAATACACCATTGCAAAGCCGGCGTCAAGTAGAATAGGAGCATCGAGCATTAGCTGCTACGCAAGGACCACTTTCATAACCGGCTGTAACTCCCCCAATATTGGCGCCGAGTAGACGTCCAAGATACCGTTGGAAAGCTGGCATCGTGTAGAGCCAGGCCGTCGAGTATCAGATGCTGCATCCACAGGACGTCCAA
>LN891221.1:108577-121079 GCA_900010015.1 Tuber aestivum
TACTGGTAACAGTGGTAAAGAAAACACCAAAGTCGGGAATGCAGGGGAGGTGCCGGTGGCAGGGGGGCGAAGTAGGAGCAGAGCTGGTATGGGGAGAGCTGGGAGAGGCTAGTAAAGGGGGAGTGGCTAGCAGCTGTGTTTATTACTCGGAATCTCAGGATGGTAACTAGTGGGCATCGCTCACTTAGGATGTAATCTGGACGCAACCTAACTTGGCGCCCAGCTACCAGACGCACAGGATGCAAGCTAACCTGGCACCCAGCTACCCAACCCACAGGACGCAAGCTAACTTGGCGCCCGACGTACCAGACGCACAGGACGCACCCGACGCCGAATTCTCCCTGCTTGCGTCAGGACGCACTGCCCACGCGTCTGATGCAGGAATAATTTTTGCTGATGCTCCCGCCTAGCCCCACATGGCTCCGAGCGCATTGCCTCAGGCACACCTTCAAGTCAACTAATGCATCAGGTGCAGATCAGGTCCGCCAGACCAGGTGCCCCCAGGCACCGCACCACAACACCGATCCAGCCACCAAGCCGCACCAGGCTGAAGCCCAACCCAGACCTCAGGGCGACTATATATAACCGATGCCATGACGGCCGGCCATTATCTGCCAGCACCGCCACAGCCCAACCGCAGCCACACATATCAGCCACCACCCCTCAGAGCCCACCGCCCGAACGACTAGCGAAGGCCATTACCCAAGGCCATTTCACCGAGGAAACATGGGGTGCAGGTAATGATGACGGGTGTCAAGCTCCCAAGTCAGGAGGACAGGCCGCGGGACACCTGGCACAACGTAGCCCGGCGGGACCCGAACCAAGACGCCCGAGGGCCAAGGCAGGGCCACATCAAGAGACCGAGGCCGCATACAACACCGCAGCCAACAGCCGACTCATCCACCCACCCGAGCAGCGTAAACCCAGGAAGGCAGGCATAGAACGTCCTGGCCAAAGGAAACAGGCCCAGACCAGCATCATCATGACGACCAGCCTCAGAACTGTCGCGACCGTAGAGCCTAAGCACCAGCCAGGCTAAGCGAACTGAGGAATACCACACTTGCAATGGGTGTGATCGCCAAGGCCTACCAACACCCAGTACGGCTATTGCCAAGACCTCCACGCGAGGGAGCCCAGCAGCCAATCGCCCACCACCACCACAATCCCAACCGTAGAAGTCAAGAGACGGGGCGGAACCACCAGGGTCAAAGGCATCCCCAGCCACATCGGGCAGGAAAGTAGACCCCACAACCACCCGTAGCAGCCACACCAACAGAAAAGATGGTGGGAACGGGAGGAGACAACATCGTAGGATTCCAACCGCGGAATGTTGCTGACAATCAGGCATCCCAGCGCATAATAACAGGCAGGACCCCACCGTAAAAGTGTGATGCGATGGGTACGACAAGTTAAGGGTACAGAGCGGTCATCAGTCGACTCTGTAGGCGTTAGGGTCACTGGAAACAACGCGTGAGACAACCAAAAGGTGGGCCTTCGAATTCCAACACAAAGTATGGAGGCGCCCGATCCTCTCAGCGACAGGGTGATGCCCCCACAACAACCACGCCCAAACAACTCAACGAACGCGAAATCCAGCGAGGCAATGAGTACAGGAAAGCCGAAACATTTTACCGAAGATAAGACACGTCAAGCAGAAAAGAAGGCCCCCCAGCCCATACAGCGTGACGATAGAGACGAGCTGAGGAGAGGCGAGACGAGTACCACGATACAAACGAACACCAAACAACAGCTTGACCAACATCAACTTCAACCAGTAGGACTACTAGGTGAACTCAGATGACTCCCCCACAAGGATCAGAAGAAAGGCTTCATCGTCGCCGCACGGGAACGAAAGAAAGGGTGTCCGAAGGCGATTACCAGATTGCATAAAGTAAGTAACAGATAAGGGGGCACACCTCTTTATATATCAAGGAAATCCATCATCATACGTAATACAAAAGCAAGTCCTTGGAATCGCGTGCAGCCGCGATCCTTCCATCCCATTCTGCCACGTTCTATTTAATGGCAACGCATTCCAACCCGTTATACTAAGGAAAGCCAACTATGCAATCCAGCAACCGTAACCAATATCTGCAATGAAAATCCTATGGGTATTCCATCTCCATTGCCAGGTGGCAGTGACAATAGGAGAGTCTACTACATCCACAGTGGTAGTCCACTCAGGAAACCTGAGAATACAGGGCACCTGTCTTTAGATGTAACAGGACTAGGTGACAAGCAGCCAACCTAGCTAGATACAAGATCCAGTGTACAAGGCCCAACCAGAAGGCCAAGAGAGAAAGGGTGAGTGGGGAGTTAGTATAGTAATACAACCGAAGGAGTAGAAAAGGAAGTATTGTAGATAAGTGCATGAATATGAAAAAGAAAGCGAGAGTGGTAGGAACGATAAACAAAAAAGTTTGGAATAATACAAGATAAAGGAAGAAAGATAACCATTATTGTAAGGAAACAAGAGTGGTCGGTAGACAGAAAATGAGGATAGAGGGCAGAAAAGCGGTGCCAGTAATAAGTAATGCAGAAAGAGTAATATTACCGCAAGTCGAATAACGAGGTAGCTAACTGAAATGATAGAAGAAGGACAAGTAACGTAGGTTGAGATAAGCATCAAGTATGAAGTTCAAGAAACATATGTGAAAATAAGGTAAAAGCAAGGCTGTTTTTGGTTTTTGGTTTTTTCTTTTCAAAAGGTTGGAGCGAGAATGATGGGGGGCTAGGTCGTAACAAATTTGACATTATGAGTATCCAAGAATCAAGAATGTTTCTTGCTGCATTCCTGAGTCACTTATTGAGGAGGATATCAACTAACCTGTACTTGATACCAGAATTGATAAGCTACCGATCAAGGTTGAATAGTAGTTGTTTCTCTTCGGTAAGATGCCGGTCCAGGGTAGGCATCCAAGTTGGATGTCCATGGTTAAATTGTCTCCCACATGAGCATTTACGTTGCCCAACAAATACACCTCGATAGTAGGCAAGAAAACAGGCTTAATCTGTAGCTGGTGTAGGGAGTATCCAGTCAGAGTCCAGGCTCCGCATTCGATCAGCTACTTCCAGGATCTTCAGTAGCTTAGGTGCCTTGGGAGGTAGGAGTCGGACAAGTTGGAGTTTGTCTTCTAACAAGTCTTGGAGGATCTCATGGCACATAATCCATATAGGAGATTGGTGTAGGTTTAATTGGTATTTAGTAAGTGCAGTCGGGGTGTTTAGGAATTGAGTGAGGAGAGGACCAGATTTGGGAACCGGGATGTTGTGGTGGGACTTGGGATACTAGTTATGAAGATTGAGCAGAGTACGTAATAGATTACAGATATTCACAGCCAGTAGATGGAGGCAGAAAGGGGAATGGAGTTGTTGTACACAGTGCTTGAATGATAGTAGGCCTAGCAAGTTGGCGGTAACATGAGGTCGGTTCGCATTTCCTCCAGCAATCCATTTCATGCACTGAGAGTCGCCTGTTTGCTGAGTACTCCAGCTTTTACACTTTCGATGCTTTAGGAAATTGGCATAGGGTAGAGGAAGTGAATACTCTAAGGTAGGTTGACAAACGCTTTGGAAGATGTTAAGCTGTATGTGTGGTGATTAGCTATGGGAGAACCAGCTTATAGCATCCAGATACTTTTCAACCCGCTTGCATAGCAGGGTCCCTTGTGCAAGAAAATCTATCCCTGTGGTATAAAATATGAGGCCTAAGTCTTTGTAACTTGTAACCCTTGGTATCGGATGCTTGTTCACAGAAATGGTAGGTGTATGAGTAGACATGGAGGAAGGATGCATTCTAAGATAACCCCATTTGCCAATGTTGAATGACATGCCATGCTGGTCTGCCCAGCAGTAAGCCATGTTCAGTAAAGCCTGTGCCTTCCAAAAGGTAGTGGAGATAATGACAGCATCATCAGCGATGAACCGGGCAGTAGGACAGGAAGGATCGCTGTCATGATTGAGTATTTGTAGAAGGCCGTTGGTGGGTCTGTTAAAGAATATGGGAGATAATCATCAGCAGAAAGTATTCCTGCGTTCGACACTTGGGCAGTACGTCCTGACGCAAGGTGGGGGAATTCAGTGTCCGCTGCATCCTGTGCATCTGGTACTCAGGCACCGGGTCCGGTTACCGCCTGTGCATCAGGCAGTTGGATGCCAAGTCAGGTTGCATTCTAGTACTTATGCTAGAAAGTGCCAGGTCCAGATTCCATCCGAAGTGAGAGAAGCCGACTAGTTACCATCCTCAGATTCCGAGTGATAAACACAGCTGCCAGCTGCTCCCCCTTTACTACCCCACTACCAGCTCTCCCCCTACCGGCTCCCCCCCTGCCAGCCCCCGAGCCCCCCTGGCCAGCTCCCCCCCTGCCCGGCTCCGCTCCTGGTCTGCTACCCCCATGCTGCCTCCCCCCCTACCAGCTCCCCAGCATTCAGGACTTTGTTGTTTACCTTGCCTACTTTACCAACCTAGCGACGTTAAGCTCTAGTTAGGTCCTGAGTTTGACATGGGATTCCTCAGGCATCCTGTAGGCACCACCGGTCACAGCCAGCAGCCTGATTCTACCCGACGCTAGCTTTGCAATGGTACCCCGGATGTCTCCCCGGCATCTATATTGGTAGAGTTACAGCCTGTTATGAAAGTGCTCTTTACCCTTGTAGAGTGCTGGTTTTGA
Organism: Tuber aestivum; assembly: GCA_900010015.1. NCBI lineage: Eukaryota > Fungi > Ascomycota > Pezizomycetes > Pezizales > Tuberaceae > Tuber > Tuber aestivum. The sequence goes on from LN891221.1 coordinate 113,248, forward strand.
CACCAGATTCCGTGGGTGTCCTTTGGGCGCAGGGTCTCATACTTGGCAGCCTGATTCTACCTGACCCCAGGTTTCCAATGGTACCTTGAGCGTCTCCCTGGCGTCCACCTTGGTGGAGCTATAGCCTGTTATGAAAGTCATCTTTTCCCTGGCAGAGTGCTGACCTTTTGGTGATTTTGACAGCAGATGGAGTTACAGCCTGTTCGGAAAGTGATTTTTACCCTGCCACAGTGCTGACTTTGAAAAGAGATTTTGTGCGTGTCCTTTGGCCACAGCATGTTATACTTGGCGGCCTGATTCTATCCGACACCAGCTTTCCAATGGTGCCTTGGACGTCTCCCTGGCGTCCATATTGGTAGAGTAACAGCCTGTTATGAAAGTGATTTTTACCCTGGTGGAGTACTGGCTTTGACACCAGACCTCGTGGGGGCCCTTTGGGCGCAGCATCTGATACTCGGCAGCCTGATTCTATCCGACGCCAGCTTTCCAATGGTATGCAGGACGTCTCCCTGGCATCGATATTGGTGGAGCTACAGCCTGTTATAAAAGTGATGTTTACCCTGGGGGAGTGCTGACTTTGACACCACATTTCGCGTGTACCCTCTGGCCGCAGCATCACATACTCGGCAACCCGATTCAACCTGATGCCACCTTTCTAATGGTACCTCGGACGTCTCCCCGGCGTCCCTATTGGTGGAGCTATAGCCTGTTACGAAAGTCATCTTTACCCTGTCCAAGTTCTGGCAGATTAGTGAATTTGACCCCAGACCCCTCCCGCGTCCTGCGGACCCAGCATCTTGAACTCGGCGGCCTGATTCGACTTGACACCAGCTTTTCAACAGCACCCAGGACCTCTACCAGGCGGCAATATTGGCAGAGTCATTACCTGGCCAAGTTCTGGTGGACTGCTGACTTTGATACCAGATTCCTCGTGCACCCCATCAGTGGAGCACCTGAAACCCAGCACCCCAGTTCTACTTGACATTCCATATACTAGGGTGCATTAAACATCTATCTTGCACCATTACCTGTGCTCGCATCATCGGGAATGTAGTGGGTATCCTGTACTAGCTACCAGGCTGGGAGCTTTTCTTTCTAGACTTTGTATTATAGAACCAATATCAAAACAACAGCTCTTTTTTTTTGACAATTTTATAATCCACATGATATGTGACTTAGGTCACAAGGTCGAGTCCTCGCAGGGCATCTTGCAAGTTTAGTACTACTTGCTTGTATCCCGAGAATAACTGCGACATCTGCGTGGAGCCAGAAAATTCCTGGGAGTACTCGGTTGCATCCCAACTTCTGGGGCCAAGAACTGTTGCAACCTGAGGCACGGTTTGCATTCTGTGCATCCTGAGTCGCGGTTTGTGTCCTCTGCGTCCTGTGCATCTGACGCACAGGGCGTACAGCACCCAAGCTTTTCTTTTTGCTGATGATGGTGATCCTTGAAGGAGTTCACCATGGCATATCTGCTGCGGAGACTGACACCTGTTGACGAATAAGGAAAAAGCTTATGTCCTGATACATGAGCCATTAGATGATATGCAAGAGTAGTGGATTCATGCCCTGCTGTTTGAGTTCAGTCTCCGGATGTAACTACTCAATCTTGTTGAAGGGTCAGGCAAAATGAACAAAGACAATATCTGATCCAGTATCAGACTCGATGAGGTGGTGCAACCTGCGGATATGGGTCAAGGTAGAATAGCTAGAGCGGAAGCCTCCTTGGATATCAGAGTAGACCATATTGTGGGAGACGGTTACGGCAGCAAGGATTAATCGTTCAAATACCTTGCGGAATAAGCCAACCAGGATGATTCGACATCAGTTCTGTGCTGTTGTTACACATAGCAGCATAGTTGGGGTGGCACTTGACTAAATGCATAACCTCATGTGGTCGACTCCAGGCCCGGCCATAGTCATCGTAACGATATCATATTATCGCACATAACGATATCATATTATCGCACGTAACGATATCATATTATTGCACGGAACATTACGGCATCTATGCAGCCCCCTCCGCCGGATACGAGCCATGCGACCCGAGGGGTTTCGCTGGATGACACAGAAGGAGAGCTGCTCGACAAGATAAGACTCAGGTAAAGCAGATTAGTCAGTTAGTTATCGAGCTATGACCTCAGGAAGTCTTGCTGTTACTATTCGGAGAAGTAGCCGCACCATCCTCTGCTGGCATAACACTAGGGTCATCTGAAGACTAGTTTACAATGGGTTAATAATAACTCAATAGTCAGGTTAGTTATCTTCGGCCTACACTCTATGCCATATGCATAGAGTAGTCATTGATAAGTCCTTTAACGGGAAGGATCACTCCAGTCAGGAAGAGAGCGAAGAAGTTAGTTTTCAGAGTCAAATGGGGTCCGCACTCCTTGGACACTGAATTGTTAGTATGGCCGGTACAGAGTCGGCAAGGGATGGGATGTAGGCCGCGACCACTCAACCGCGGAATATAAATATCGAGGTGCCTCCCTAGCTTTAAAAAATATTTCCTAATCGGGAACTACTCAACACCGAGGAATCATCACCAGTTTTCTCCAGCCATGCACCCCCCCGCCAGGGGGTGCAGGCTGATGCTTTTCATCCTTTTGCCCATCGGGGCTTCTTTTCCATCATCTTCCTCATCTGGCATCGCGCCTATCCTGGATGGGGGTCCTCCTCACTCCCTAGGAGTCTCATCGTGAGGCCTGTCACCTCCCTACCCCGCTTTTGCTACACCTCGCTTAGCATCAGCACGGTCAGCTTTGGTGGCTGGGTGACGGTTAAATGATCAGTTGGGTTGGTGGTCCTCTAGTCTATCGGGAGCAGCTCTGCCTGCTCCTGTGACCCCAGCTGCAGCCTCCTACCGTATTGTTTGGCCTGATCTTTGCTTGCCTTGCCTTCATCCTCTCCGGTCCTCTGGGACCGGCTGGCACCCTACTGCCAGGATCGGCTGGCACCCTACTGCCTGGGCCCTCGGGCCCCTCCATCACTGAGGGGGCAGGCTACGGCCTACCCCTCCGGCTCTCCCTCCACGCCTCTCACACTCCTGCCACCGTTGTGGCAGGGCTACAATCCAGTCCTGGCTCTGATGTCACCACAGGCATCATCCAGCCACTCCCGCAGCTAGCCTCCTCGCAGCTGGGATCTACTCTCTCCCTCCTGGGCAGTATTGGCTGCCCCCCTCGATCAACGGTTGCTGGCATTTCTCACCTGTCTTCCTCCCTCGACGCTTGCGACTCGCCCCCAGTCAAATGACCGGTTGACCTACCTTGGTATTGCACTATCTCCTGGGTTGAGCTGGCCAGCCCCGTCATGGCATGGCGCCAGGGTCCTACCCTGGGCTCGACAGCGGACTTTATGGTTCGCGGATGCCTGTAGAGGCACTTGGGGGTTTCCTATTCTAGTCATTCCTTTGTCGAGATGACGCTGAAGTGTTTTTCTTCTCTCTCCTGCCTTCCCTGTAGGGGACGATTGCTCCTTTGCGGGGCGGGATGTGCGGTTAGGCCCATACCAGAGGGTCTTGGGGGCGTTGTTTTGGTCCCTGGGGCACAGTGGAATGCGTCTGAAATTAACGTTTTTGTTTTTGCCATAGCTAGTGCTCCATGCAGGTTCTTGTCCCTTAACAAAGAATATATGAGTTAACCAAAAAAAAAAAAAAAAAGAAGTCCCTAGATTTAAGTCTATCCTCTGTCTCCGCTACACCTGCGGCGATTGAAAACTCAACACCACGGGTTTTATCGTGACTTTTTTCTTTCATCGCGAAAAACGTTCTCCACGCTCATGCCAACTCCTGCCTTTGGCTTCGGCCTAGGGGAGTCTGGCTCCTCTCTCCTCTCACCCCCGTGGTATTGACTTCGGTCTACCGTCTCAGGGCCCTCTCTCTCCTTGGGGATTGGTCGGTCGGAGGCCCCGCTTCGCTGGCTGGCAGGTGGTGGGATCCCTTCCACGATAGTGACGCTATCTCTCCCAGAACAAGAGACTACATGAGAGACGCGGGAAAACAGCTGTTATGCTTGGCCTAGGCAGCTGTTGATGATGCTCCTTACTCCGCCTTTTCTCCTCCCTCCACGCATGGTGGCGAGTCCTGTGCTCCTCCTGAGTTGGCCTCGCTTAGCCTTCTCACAGTCCGCAACCCCTTAACCACCATCGTCAGACGGCCGGGACTACAGTTGCAGTAGGGGAGAACAGCCAACTGGCTACGATCGATCTCGCCATTTTCTTGTTCCCATAGGAGGCTGCCTAGTCAATGTAACAACCCTACGTTATAGAGCTATGGTAACCTAAGTGTACGGCCATACAGAAGACCTTGAGGTGGAATGGTAGACTAGGAGGCCATTGCAGGCGCATGGCCCTGGGATATCCGATGGTCCGGGTATCCTAAAGGAACAGAAGGTACTTGAGGAATAGGTGTACCTAAGTAGCAGAAGTAATGTGAGTATGTCCGCTCAGGCCTCTGATTAGGTCGGAAGGCCGGGTGAGTTTACCCTCCCTAGGAGAGTCATGTTACCCTACCAGGGAGACCAGTTTCGTGTCACCATGGACCTACTTACCCTACCTTCGGTCGGAAATGTTCTCGGAGGAATTCTGGGAAATGTTTGGATTGTTTGTCACACAATGACGATCGACAAGCACTTGGTTGCATATTGATCGGAAGGCTACGGGAGGAGCTATAGTGCTCCGAACAAGCTGTAACTTTGCAGAATAATTCCTAACAGGTGCCTGAGGCCCCAGGGTGTGCTCCGGGCGTTATGGGCCAAAATGGTCACAGTTGCCATCTTACTAGTTAATTGGAATCTTCGAAGACATGTCCATAACACTGTATACATCACTGCGGCCCTTCCGACCGTAGGGTGTTCGCATGGTATACATGGGGGCCAAGGTGAGAAGGTCAGATACCGTCTCCAAAAAGAACAGAGTAAAACGGACCAAAACTGACGGAGTTAGCATGAGCTCTCTGTAAGGGTCCCCAGAGTAGTTCCGGGTAGTGCCTGAGACATCTGTGAAGGTTTTATGCCAATCAAGCCTACACGTGCCCCTGTGGCGTAGGCTCTTTGTGGGTTGTTTGCGGAGTCTAATAGTATGACACTTATCACGGTGAGTGGTGTGTCGGGGGTAATGGACTATGGGTAGCGCCCACGGGTCCCGCTGCCACCGCAGCTCCCCGTGGGAGCATTGTAGACCCTCTAAGTTCCTAGTCAGGATAGATAGAGCTTAGCCGGAAGACAGTTGATCTCTACGAGTGCTTGCATATGTCATAGCACAAGGGAATAGCAGTCACTTGATTAGCTCTCCCAGAGGGTCTTGACAGTTAGCCACTGGCGAGCCTCCAATGCGCAGAAATTTTCACTCCCGCAGCTCTATTGGTGAGCACCTTGCAGGAACTGAGGCGCATGAGGGAGATTTCTGCTAGAGTGCGCTGACACTGGGGCTCTTCGGAGACGCAGTGATAGTGTCAGGCAGCCCTTACGGAGACCGGGTATACTCGTGTTGGTCGGGGTAACCTAATGGTGGAGTTTTTGGTATAAGTCTGACTACTTAATGATTACACGAGAACTCTCCTACCCAGACACAATCAACATCCTCTCGAGAGACTTTAATTGAGATGAGCCTGAGCTTAAGGATATTAAGCTTTCCGATTACTTTTATTCATTACAATTTTGCAAGAGCTTTTGTTCGCGAGATCCGAAGTTTGGTGCAGTCGCATGCTTGAGATCCATCTTCCTGAGGGAGCCCCCCGTCACTGTCAGACACGAATGCGATGCCGATGGACGAGCTTTAAGGTCTTTGGGTCTACCCCTCCCCTCTCCGCTCCCAACGGTAAGATCGGCTGGCACACTACTCCTACACCCTCCCCTCCCCCCGGTTATCGCCCAGGGCCGGCTGGTCTCCTCCTTCCCTCCAGGGTATTGCACTGTCTCCTTGGAGTGGGTCTGGGGGGGGCCCTATATCCTAGCGCACTTCGGGCGTTGCTCCCCACTTGAATGAGTGGATTCCCCCTTTGGGACCCTACGTGGCTTGCTACTAACCTTTCTTTTATTTGCTGTGGGATTTCCCAGCGGGTTTTCCTGGCCCTTCCTGCTTTCTTCGTCATTAGGATTTCCTTGTTCGTCCATCTAGCCGGGCTTGCGTTTCTTGTCTTTGAGGTGAGATGTGCGGTTGGCTCCATACCCGAGGGGCTTGGGGGGTTGGCTTTTTCCTGTGGCGAGAGAAGGGATATGGGTTTTTTGTCGTCATCGCCAGCACTCCATACATTTTTTGTACCCTAAACAAATAATCAATGAGTCAAACAAAAAAAAATGAAAAAAATTCCCCAGCTTTAAGTCCATCCTCTGTCTCCGCTACATCTCCGGGGATTGAAAACTCAACACCACGGTTTTTATTGTCAGTTTTGTTTTTCGTTACGAAACATTCTCCATCCTCCCGCCACCTCCTGCCTTTGGCTTCAGCCTAGCGGAGTCTGGCTCCTCTCTCCTCTCATGCCGGGGGTACGACTTCGGTGTACCGTCTCAGCACCCGCTCTCTCCTTGGGGGTTGGTCAGTCGGAGGCCCTCCTTCGCTGGCTGGCAGGTGGTGGGATCCCTTCCACTATAGTGACGCTATCTCACCCCGAACAAGGGCCTCCATGAGAGACCCGCCAAAACACCTGCTACCTGGGCCTAGGCTGCTGTTCAGGATCGTCCTCACTCCCCCTTTTCTCCTCCCTCCACACGTGGTGGGGAGTCCTCTCCTCCTCCTGAGTTGGCCTCCCTTAGGTTTCTCACGGTCGGCAACCCCTTAACCACCATCGTCAGACGGCCGGGACTACAGTTGCAGTAGAGGAGAACAGCCAACAGGCTACGGTCGATCTCCCCATTCTCTGGTTCCTCTAAGAGGCTACCTAGTCAGACACGAACGCGATATCGATAGACGATGTTTAAGGTCTTTGGGTCTACCACTCCGCTCTCCTCTCCCTACGGCCGGATCCGCTGGCACCCTACTGCTACACCTTCCCCTCCTCCCGGTTATCGCCCACGGTCGGCTGGGCTCCTCCTTCCCTTCCTGGTATTGCACAGTCTCCTGGGAGTGGGTCTAGCAGGGGCTATCTTAGCGCGCTTCCGGCGTCGCTGCTGCCTTGAATAAGTGGACTCGCCCTTCGGGGCCCTACGGCCCATGCTACTAACCTTTCTTTTGGTTGGTTTGGGATTTCTCAGCGGGCTTTCCTGGCACTTACTGCTTTCTTCTTAGTTAGGATTTCCTTGTTCGTCAAGGTAGCCGGACTTAAGTTTCTTTTCTTTGAGGCGAGATGTGCGGTTGGCTTCATACCAGAGGGGCTTGGGGGGTTGGCTTTTTCCTGTGGTAAGAGGAGGGATATGGGTTTTTTGTGGTCATAGCTAGCGCTTCATACGTTTCTTGTACCGTAAACAAATACTTAATGAGTCAAACAAAAAGAAAAAGAAAAAAAAATCCTGCGCTTGAAGTCTATCATCAGCGAGCGGAGAAGAGACCTCATCAATATATTTATTCTACTTTGCTTCTCTCGTGATGACCCTTCTTAACTATCTCTAAGACACAAGATTACAGGGCCTAGTGTATACTCAGTTGGCCTTAGAGTTGCCTATCCGCTAACAGGTATTAGCTTCGTAATTTTTAGATGTTTTCTAATAGGGTTGAGACTTACAGGGTAGTTTCTGGTCAGTCCTGGTAATCATGATCTAGAATATGAGCAGTGAAGAAGAAGATTTGCAATTTCCATAGGGGAAGGTCAGACAGATACTAGAATATCAAATGGATATTAAAACAATATTAACTTAGCATTTTTGAGACCTTCCCCAATTGGGATGAAACTTGCAGGC
>LN891221.1:129822-145274 GCA_900010015.1 Tuber aestivum
TGGGAACCTGTCCTGACGCTTAGACCTCTGAGGTGGGATACCTGTCTCTTGCTTAGACCTCCGGTGGGATACCGGACCCCTATCTAGACCTCGGAGGTGGGAACCTGTCCTGATGTATAGACCCTCGGCGGGACACCGAACCTGTTTATATCTCTTGTTCCGATTGTGGCGTGCCTGGGACTACCTGCTCGGACCTTGTCCGTTACAAGAACTTGAATTCGGACAGACACTGGATATCAAATCTATAACCACAATCAGGGTAAGAAAACGTCCATGGTATGATGAAAACGGTAGGGGTGTAGTTTTCATACTTTTTACGGTGAAAAAATCTAACTTGTATGGCAAGTGTACAATTATCTGTATATTCTAGACTATTTCGTGCTAGCTAGTAGTAACATTGAAACAAATCACTTTTATGCAAGAAACCAGTCCGAATTCCATGCAGGATACATTTGGTGATGATATTTTTACTATATTTGCATTTTTAAATATCGTGGCATTATTTTCATAGCTATATTATCCCTACCACCCCCCCTGCATGGTTTATGTAGTGGTGTGTAAGGGGGAAATACTTGGGTCTTCAACACTTCCCTACATATATGAATCACTTTCTTTCTTCCTGCATACCTATTTTATATTCAATCCTTTTGCATAAAAGTTGGACTTTTTATTTTTCATACATTTTTCTTCTTTTCCCTCTGCTTCTTCACTTTTTCCTCCTTCATACCCCTTCTGATCTCTTACAGTTTCGGGTTCTCATACCCCATAACTGCCATGCCTGCCAACCTCTCACTGCCCAAGGCCTCTGCCAAATTTTCTTTGTTATTACATTATTAGCAGGGCCTTCTATATATCTCCTCGGCTTGGCATTCAGGAGACTAGTACTGTGTAATATTTTCTTTTATTACCAAAACTTCTCCACTTGCATTTCCCAATGACAAAAAATAACTAATATTTAAGATTTTCGAGCTGCCACAGCACCTTAGTAGCACAAGAATAAATCAACCAAACTCTACAAGAATTTCTGAAAATCTCCTTGTATTATATCCAATCTAGCTGTGTAGGACAATATTTATCTATACATTTAAAAGTTGCTAAGATATACAAGAAACAAGATAGAAATAGTCTTATAAATTGTGAATCATCATAGAAAATATGGACGCAGGTATATCAAACCTGGAATGTATTACAAAAGTGTGAACATTGGAAGAAAACTCTGTAGAATAGCTAAAAGGTTAGTAGATATACCAAGAACTTATACTTTATATATCAAATTGGGAAGTCTTAGAGAAAATATTAAAGAATCTTAGTAAATGCAGCAATTTATCCGAAAGCCCTAAGAGCATAAGAAAATTTACTAGAATAATCAAAAATACAAAAGATATCTAAAGAGCTCCGATGAGATACAGGGAACTGTGAAAAAATATAGATGATTTATAAGTCCAATAAATAATTTAAAAGTCAAGAAGAGAATTCTGAAGGTACACAGAAAATTCATAAGGTATACAGGGAATTGAGAAGTTAGGCAGAAAATTCTGAAGGCCGGCAAAGAATTCAGGTATCAGGTAGGGAATTCAGAACTTATGCAGAGTGTACTGAAGTCCAGAACAGGATACAGTAGGCCTAGAGAGCCAGAGAATTCTCAACCTACCCATTAGACTTCCAAGCCATAAAGAGAATTCAAAAGACCTATACAGTATTGAGAGAGTACACAGAGAATATAGATAGCAGGTAGAGAGTTCGGAAGGCAAAGCAGAGAATTAAGAAGATATGTACATGGTTCAGCTAGCATGCAGCTATTTTACAAGTTATATAAATAATGCACAAGTTGCATGGAGAATTAAAAAGTTATAGAGAGAATTTAGAAATTAGACCGAGAATTCAGATATTAGCTAAAAGCTTTAGAAGATATAGAGAGAATTGCAAAGACCTGCAAAGAAGTCAGCAGCTATAAGAGAATTTCCAAGGCATAAAGAGAATTCACAAGGCCTTCAGAGTAGTAAGATAGTGGGTGGAGGATTTTAAGGTTATAAAGAGAATGCAGTAGTTACCTAGAAAATTCAGATGGTCTACAGAGAGAATTAAGATGACCCTTAGAGAAGTAAGAAAGGATACAGGACATGCAGACAGCCTGCAGAGAACTCAGTCAGTATATCAAGAACTCAGAAGGAATGTAGATAATTTACAGGTTATGAAAAGGATTCAGTACTAGTAGTTAAATACAGAATTCTGAAGTCATGTAGAGAATCTAAAAGTAAGATAAAGAATACAGAAGATACCACAGAATTCATAAAGTTTGCAGAAAACTTTTAGAAGTTATAAAGCAAATTCAGTTGTCATATAGAGGATTCAAAAGCGATACTAAGAATTCAGATATCCTGCACCCAATTTGGAAGGAAGAGATAGAATCCAGAAAAGATACATAGAATACAGAACTAGGATAGATAATATAGATATTATACAGTCAATTTAAAAAACAGATAGGAGAATTTGGATGAGGTCTAGAGAATTTACAGAAACTAGATAGAATACTAACAATATGTAGGGAATTAGAGAGATATATAGGAAATTCAAAAAAATTATAAATACTTCCGAGTTGTACAAGGCATCTGATAGTTGGTAGGCTCTTGTTAGGAATCCTACCGAGTAGGATAGTACGACAGGTAACAATACTTCTCTTGAGACAGAGTAATAGTTCTCAGGCTCTTGCCTACGCAAGGTCAATAGCTAAGTCCTTTGACTTCGATCATTTCGTGCCAACTCCTCTTAACTTGTCGAGTCCTCTCTTAGAACTTTTCTGCATATCGTAGGACGAGAGCTTATCTTCTCTCGTGCTTGGGAGGAAAGACAATCCTCGGGTTTCTTAAGATAAATCTTAAAGAGCGTAAAGGTAGGTTTTATTGTAATAACTTAAAGGTAGGAAATAAACAAGAAGAACATATGAGCTAATACTAGGGGTCCTAGTGACCCTTTATATAGTAGCTCTTCACCTTGCGTGACTCATACGTTTGCGTCATGCGAACCTTGTCACTCATAACTATGAGTTATGCGAAATCCCTTAGCCGACTCCTATGCGTCGCTGCACAACATACCTAAAACCAATCAAAACATAATAACCAAGTCAGGTGCGCAACTCGCGTTACCTGAGTGAAACCCATGACCCATAATTTGAGTCATGTGCGAAAATCATGACATCGTGTGACTCACAACTGTGAGTCACGAACAGGTAAACATAATAACCTATGGCGCACTAATGTGCGTCATGTGAAAAACCAACATACCTACAGCTCGGAACTCCAAGCTATGTGAAATCTGCCTTGCTTAGTCACAGTTTGTGACAGCTCTTTGAAATACTTGGAAAGAATTCATAAGACTTATAGAAAAATCAGTAGAATTATTGAGTAGTCTTAAGTATGACAAATATGTCTGAAGATATTTGGGATATTTATATGACTTAGGGAGAATTCACAAGAAATGTAGAGTCTTTGAAAGAATTATAAAGATTGCAGAAGATATTTAATGAAGTTAGAAGAGTGTTACAGAATTCCAAAGACTGATGAAAAAATGTAGAATGAGATACAAAATTGAGAATACTTGTAGTGAATTGATAAGAATTATGTAGAAGGTTCAGGAGTGATATAGAGAAGTCACAAGACTTACATAAAATTAAGAAACCGGAAAGAGAATTCCAAAGAGTTAAAGCAAATTGAGAAGACTTTTAGAAAGTATAGGAGATTTATAGAGGATTGAGATGTTGCCCAGAGAAGACAAAAAGCTGAAGGAGAATTCTGACAACTTGAAGCGAATTCTAAAGAGCTAAAAACCATGTGGAAAAATTGTAGAGCATATAGAAGTTATAGAGGGAAGTTAGATGATGGGAAGAGAATTCTAAAGACTGGGAGAGAAGTCAAATAACTGGATAGAATTCTAAAAATATGTAGAGAATTCTGAAAACATGTGAGGAATTTTAAAGAGCTATCCAGAATTCAGAATAACTATATAAAAGACTAAGGATACTAGTATGGAAAAAATTCAGACAATATATAATAAATTCAAATTAATTATAGAAAATTCACAAGGTACAATAAAATATCAGAAGGCTGGGAGACAGTTAGGAGACAGTATAGAGAGTTGAAAAGAATTATTGTTAATTTAGTTGACATACAGTGAAGGAAGAAGAGTTGTATAGAATTTAGAAGAATTATAAAGAATTACTAAGATGAATACAGAATTCAGAAGACTAGTAGAGAATTGGGAACAAGAGAAGCCAATTTAGAAATATTGTATAAATTTCAAAAGATAGTCTGATAAGTAGGAAGACATGTAACAAATATAGAGGAATTCAAGAAAGGTATAAAGATGTAAATACAATTCAGAAGACTAGTAGAGAAGTTAGAAGATATATCTAAAATTAGAAAAAAGGGTAGGAAATTCTGCAGAATTATTGTAATTATAAATCATACGTATTGAATTTAGAAGACTAGTAGAAAATTCAGAACTCTTGTAGTAAATTTAGAAGAGGTATAGAGAATTTAGGAGTCATGTAGGGAAGCCAGAAAAGTAGTAGAGAATTGTGAAGACTAGTGGAGAGTTAGGAAGACTTAGAGGGAAATAAGAAAAAGTATGGAGTGTTTGAAAGTCACATAAGAAAGTCAAAAGACTACTAGCTGTGTAGAATTGATAAAATAAGAACGAAGTTCAAAAGATAGGTAGGGAATTAAGAAGAATTATAGGACTTTCAGAAGCTATATTCTAAAGTAGGAAGACTTCTTGACAGCTCACCCGAGTAGTAGTGAATTTGGAAGAATTATAAAACATTGAGAAGGTGCATTTAGAGGTGAAAGGGCAAGTAGTAAACTCAGAAGAGTGGTAGAGAATTTATAAAACTAATAGCGAATGCAGAAAACCTGGAGTCAATTGAGAAGAAGTATAGAGAATTCAGAAGTGATCTTAAGAATTTAGAAGTCTGCTGGCAGTATAGAATTCATAAAAGAAGTAGGTAGTTCAGAAGAGAGGTAGAAATTGCTTGAGAATTATGCAATATTGAGAAGGTATGTTTGGAAGTAGGAAGACTGGTAGAGAATTCAGAAGAAGGAGTGAATTGGGAAGGCAAATAGTGAAAGCAGAAGAACTATAGAGAATTTAGAAGTCATGCAAAGAAGTTAGAAGTTTAATAGTATTATAGAATTCAGGGAGGAAGTAGAAAGTTCAGAAGACAGGAAGAGAATGTAGGAGAATTAAAAAATATTCAGAAGATACACTCTGAAGTAAGAAGAATTGTAGAGAATTCAAAAGACGCGAGAAGACTCATAGTGAATTCAGAAGACTAGCAGAGAATAGAGAAACATGTAGTTAATTTAGCAGAAGCCTAGAGAATGTAGAAGTACTACAGGAAAGTCAGAAGATTGATTGAGAATTGAGAGCTGCTAGTGTCGTAGAGAATTCAGAATAATTATAGAGCAAGTCTGAAGACTAGTGGTAAAGTGTGAAGTGTTGTAGAGACTTTTGAAGAAATAGAAAGGATTTTAAAGACTTTTAGGGTAGTGAGAAGGATTGTTAAGAATCCTGTAAATATCTAGAAAATTATCAAGACTAGTACAAAATTGTTAAGAGTTGCAAATAATTTAGAAGGGTTATGAAAAATTGAGATAAGTTATTAAGAGCTAAGAAGAAGTACAGATGATTGAAAGAGATTTTGGAGAATTTAGGTGAGTTTGGTGAATTGAGAAGTCATCCAGTAAAGGCAAACCACATATAGTATACTTACGAGACAGGTAAGAAATTTTAATAATCTGTAGAGAATTCTAAAAACTTGTAGAGTATTTAGAAGAATTGTGCAGAATGTAAGAAACTAGAAGAGAATTATGCAGACAAACTACAAATATAAAATACAAGTTTCAATACAAAGAAAGTATGGAAAAGAGAGCTGAATATATAGTATTGTAGTTATGAAACTACTATATACTTTTAATATTATAATAAAACATATTGATGTGCGCTGTTCTAATGCTAACTAAGATAAAAAGAAAAGTTGGAACATCTGGAAAGACAATGATTTTGATACTTTCCTGCTGTCAAACTACTGATATTAAACACAATTTTCAATATATACAATGAATAAAGAAGAGAGATTAATACATGGTATTATAGTTATAGAAATAGTACTCTTTATAAACATTATAAGGATACTACGACTATATACCATTAAACTACTACCGACTAAGCTTCTCTCTCCAAAAGCTAACTAAAGAGATATCCGAAAAGACTATTATCTATGTAATCTTTTGTTTGTAAACCATGTTTGTGGAATGCAAGTTTGAAGATAAAACTACAGCATGTGTGAAGAATCCTACCAAGTAGGTGAGTGCGACAGGTAATGATTCTTACTTAGGTAGGTGGTAATAGTTCTCAGACCGTGGCATATGTGATATAGAGATTCAAGTCCTTTGACTTCTATCTTATTGCGTCTATTTCTCTGAACTTCTTAAGTCCTCACTTAGGACTTGGTTGTGTATTGGGAGGTTAGAGATAGGTTCCTCTTATGGGAGGAAAGACAATTCTCAGGTTTCTTAAGATAAATCTTAAAGAGCGTAAAGGTAAGTTTTATTATAATAACTTTTAAAGAGAGGAAATAAACAAGAAGAACGTATGTAGAGCTAATACTCAGAGTCCTAGTGATCCTTTATATAGTAGCTCTTTACCCAGTGTGACTTATACTGCCCGTCACGCCAACCCTGTGACTCATAACCATGAGTCACATAAAATCCATCTGCTGACTCCTATGAGTCGCTACGTAATATACCTAAAACCAATCAAAAACAGATTAACTAAGGGGGTGTTTGGCAAACATGATTGTCATTTACAAATCATGATTTGCAACCAAATCACGATCTGAAGTCAAAGGGTGTTTGGCAATGTGACTTCAAATTATGATTTGACAGCCTGATTTGATCTGGGGTTTCATTTCATGATTTGTATAAAAATTTTCTTTAGGGTTATTGGAATATTTTTTTCGAGCTAGAGAATTAATTTCATTTTCACAACCTGTAGCCTTAAAAGTTTCTGATCTCTCCGCTTTATGAGTTTTATTCTACAACCTACTAGTACTACAACCTCTTTATTACTTCCATCTCAAACCATTTTTATTATTGATCGCATTATGGCAAAGAACAGCCTCCGAGTAAAGGCTACATGGGATGACAATAAAGATAAAACTCTACTGGATGGGCTTGTGAAACAATGTCATCTTGGCCGTAGAGCTGGTAATAGCTTCAAACCACAAGCCTGGCAAGATGTAACAAATGCCTTTAACAAGACTTTTCATTCAGTAGTTGATGTTGCACAGGTCAAGTCAAGGATTAGGCGTGTAAGTTTGAATTTCAATTTTCTCCTTGGAAAAAACCAGCTAATTAATTCTGTTACTAACAATACATAGTTAAAGCAATTATATGAGACTTTTGAAGTATTGAAAAACAACTCAGGATTTGGATAGGATGAGCAGGCTCATATTGTTACTGCTTCAGATGAGGTGTGGGTAGAATATCTTAAGGTATGTATTTCATAAAGTTATTTTACCAAATTTATAGTAAAATGAGTTTACTAGAGAAATCTCTTGGTTTGATCTATGCGACTAATTCCAACTCCAGTCACATCCAGGAGCAAAGCAATTTCGGAACTCTACTCTGAAGTATTATGCAGAAATGCATGAGTTGTTTCAAAATACAACAGCAACAGGGGAGTTTGCTACAAGTAGTATTCCGGGTTATCAAAGTCAGAAAAGGACCTTTGTTAGAATTGAGAGCAGCAGTAGCGATGCAGATCCTGATGATGAGCCACATGGATTGAAGCATGGACAGGCAGGGGAGACTGAAGGTGAAATACTTCCAGAAAATCATCCTCAGTCATCAGATGGTTCTCCAATAGTCGATAAAAATAACGAATTGCTTCCACCTCCTATTGCGTCTCTGATTAATCAGTTCAACTCCAGTTAAGATTATTGCAAAGGCCGGGCAGATCCGGAAGAGCAGTAATAAATCAACTTCAGTCTCCTGTGGTGTGCATGCTCTAGCAACCAGTATTGGCCGTATTGCAGCATCCTTCGAACAATCAAACAAATGACCATGTCAGCAAGATTTAAGCAGCCAAGTCCCTTCTGGGGACCAGCATACATCTTTGGGTGCTACTTCCACTGGATATGTTAGTTTGTTGGCTCCAGTTACACCACTGGAGAAAGCAATTGTTATCTTAAATGAGATGTTACAAGATGAGCTACTCACACAGGATGAGTACAGGGATGCCTTCAACATTCTTGAACTACAACCAACTCAGGTATCATTGTTTGCCTTTACCCTTCCTCAAATGCGAATTAAATGGATTGAGAAATATGTGCGAAATAAATCAGGTATGTAAGAAAGAAAACATGAGATTAGTTGTATTGACAATAATTGAACTAACATGTACTATTTGTAGCTTGATATTTCAAATAGTCTCTCCACATTGCACGGGCAATATTACAACGCATCCTTTCTGCTCTTCTCTTTGCTCGACAAATTGCTGCAGTTTCTGATTCACCAAGTCCACTCGGTTGTATGGTCAAGTTGGTTGTTTGTGGTGTTTGCTCTGTGGACTCGGACCTTGGATCTGGGGTATTAAGGTCACTTTTATTTGTATATATTAGTAGTGTTTTGGAAGTTAAGCTATTATGTAAATGGGATAATTATGCCTTGGAGAGAATAGAAAAGGCATTGACTCACGAATTATCTTCTGATATGTCTAAAAGTTGTGATGACTGGTTTGTGGTAGGTATTATTTGTGAACCTGCTTGTACTCTTGCTCAGTATTTTTTATCCTCTCATATTGCCTGTATTCTATCTCCATTAAATAGAAATTGTTACATACCTTCATCACTATTATCTGCCTCTACCCCCTGGCTCTCATCTTGTACTCCGCCTAATCGTGTGATAAAGTTATGAAGACAGCATAAGGCTCGAACAATCTTTGCCTGAGTCTCTACATCATAGTACATAGGAGAATTTAGAATATGAAAGCGTGTCTTCAAAGCACCTAGAATTCGTTCCACTACATTGCGTAAAAAAGCATGGCGTAGGTTAAACAATTCTTTTGCATTTTGTGGGCTGCTCAAAATTGTCAATGTTAGTAAATCAATATCATTTAATATAGAATAAGTAGCTGTGGTGCCTTGAATTCATATTCTCTTACCGTTGATTGCTTTGTACCTGTTCCTTAAGATGGTATCTGGTACCACAAAATGGAACTAAGAGTGATGATGATGAACTGTAACCTGCATCTGCTAGGTAATACTTTCCATCAGGGATACTAAATCCCTTATCTCTTGTATCATTTAAGACACGAGCCTCATGAACTGACCCCTCTCAGCCTGACATTACATAATAAGATGTGAAGTCAAATGAGCATACTACCAGAACATTTTGGGCTGTAAATCCTTTACGGCAAAGGTATACAGATGCTAACTCCTTTGGAACCATGGCAGGAATAAGTGACCCATCAACTGCACCAAGACAATTCTTAAAATAAGGGTAAAACTTATTAGATGTAGAGATTTCATGAGGAACAGGAATATACGCAGAATTCTTGTCGCCTACTAATTGAATATAGTGTGGCTCAAGGCAAAGAATAGCATCAAGTACACTATGAAAGTACCAAGATATTGTTTCTCCAGAGTGCTGAAAGTGTTCCTGTGCACTGCGATTTGAGGAGTCTGTTGAAACAAGATACAGAAATATATGTACTTGATGAGCCACTGATGTATATGCAGTATCACTCAGTCCACCATACGTTTTTAGCTTTCTGCACAGCTTTCGGAAGATATCAAGATCCATTCGCAGACACTCCTTGATTCGTCGAGGATGGCCACAGGTTAATAGCTCATCAGTATATGCTTGTCCACCAAGAGATGATGTACGACATGGGATCCTGCTAGCCTCATTATCCATCTTTAAGGTAGACTCAGTTATGGAAAGAATTGTACTTGCAGCTGCTATTGTACTAGACACAATAGGTAAAGTGAGACTGTAATAATTTGAATTATTGAATAAGGTATTCTCCATTTGGAAAGAATATCATATAAGGAGAGATAGGAGAATTGGTAGAAATTGGAACTGGGTTTGGCAGAAATGAGAAATAAAAGATGATCAATAAATGTAATGAGTATATATAAAATTACAGGAATACAGAGTTTTCCATAGTATTATTTATCAAATTTTTGCTTAAATTAGCAAGTTTATACTAGTATTATGGATAAGAATCAAATAGAAAAAAAGAAGGAAAAGATTATATAGTTTAGTGCAGTTGTATCTTGTGACATGAAGAGATTTTAGTAAAAATATAACACCATTGGGAACAAAAAAGGTTGGCCAAATTTTACAAATTACAATTACCATCCAAAGGAAATCATGAGGTGTTTGGCAAGCTGGATTTGCAAATCATGATTTGAGAAAAACATGATCCTAGGGGTTAAACCTGTGATTTCAAATCACGAAAACGTAATTTGCAAATCACAATCATGTTTGCCAAACACCCCCTAAGTCTGGTGTGCAACTTGCGTTACCTGAGCGAAACCCATGACTGATAGTTTGAGTCATGTGCGAAATTCATAGTTTGAGTCATGTGCGAAATTCATAACATCATGTGACTTACAAGTTTGAGTCACGAATAGGTAAACATAGTAACCTATGACTCACTAATGTGCGTCATGTGAAATTCCAACATACCTATAGCTCGGAATTCCGAGGTATATAAAATCTGACTTGCTTAGTCACAGTTTGTGACAGTGGGGCAATGAGGAGCGATATCAAATAACATATGAACTATGTAGCTGCGAGATGAATAATTCAGAGTCTTTGGAGTATGGACTCTATTTAATAATAAAAGGTAACTAATTTCATCAGTACCTGAATTGAGGAAACAGCTCCTGCTGAATGTGTTCCTACTGACACTCATATGAGAATAGTTTAGAGTATTTGATCAAGATGACTAACTGGACGAGTTAGATGTTATTAAGTAATTATAAAGTAGGTTTAGGGCAACTCTAGTTCTTAAGAGCTGAAGAGGCTTTTAGGTTAGTACAAATATGATAGAAAGTAATAGTGCATAGATTTGGAGATGTTGTAGGTCTATAGCTGATATACCAATTGGAGTAAACTAAGTATTATCTTATCGAACTTACAGCAGGTAGAGTGTTCTCTGTTATTGAGTGAAAACTGGTGGATCATATATGTAGTAGCTCTGTGAAGCAGAATGATCAGATATATAAATATGTTAGATGATAGGAATGTAGGATTGAAGTAAGTAGGGGGAGGCTGGAGTTGAATAGATGAGGTGATGAATTTCATCAGGTGCTGAACTGATTATACTTCTAGGGAGAATAGTAATAGACTAGTTTATCTACTTGAGGGAGGTCGGAGAGTAAAGTAGCTACTGTAAATAGTCCTATTATACAGTACATAGTAAGTAAGAGAGTGTGATTTGAGGTACAAGAGGTATGGGGCAAAGATAGTAGAATTACACATAGAAGCGTAATCGGTAGGGCACGTGACTGGATGCATAAGGTCAGGTGTTTGACTCCAGGCACCGCTGTAGTTATCATGACGATATCATATTATCGCAGAGAACAATAACGTATCTATACAGCCCACTCTGCGGAGATACCAGGCATGTAAGGGAGGGGTTATTACTGGATAACATAGAAGGAGCTCACCCCGATAAGATAAGACTTAGTTGGTTCTGATTGGCGAGTTGGTTATGGAGCTATGACCTCTGCAAGTCTATATGCTACTACAGGATGTAATATGTGTGCCCCCTAAGCTCACGTGAACTACAGTCATCCAGAAGACTAGTTCACGATTGGTTAATAACAACTCACTGGTCGAGTTAGTTATCTTTGTCATGCACTCTAAGCTATGCATATAGAAAGAGTCATTGATAAGTCCTTTGACGGAGCTGATCACTCCACTAAGGAAGAGAGTGGGGAAGTTAGTTTTCAGGGTCAAATGGTGTTTAGACCTCATGAACAGTAAATCATTAGCATGGCAGGTAGATACTCAGTAAGGGATTAGATATAGGCAGCGACTATGCAGGCGGGCAATATAAATATCGAGGTGCCTCCCTAGTATTAAGTCCATCATCGGTCTCCCCTACACCTCCGGCGATTGAAAACTCAACACCATGGTTTCTATCGTGGCTTTCATCGTCTAGCACCACCACCCCCCCCCATCGCCCTCCATCTAGCCTTGGCTACAGGAGGTGGGCTCGCTTTCCCTCTCCCTTGGGGTCCTGATTTATTTCTTGATTCCCTCGGTTCCATCCCTGCTTGAGGCCTCCCATCTTTGTGATGTTTCCCCTCTTCCTACCGCGCCTCGCTTAGGCGTTGGCATGGTCGGCAACCCCTTTTCCACCTTCGACAGACGGCCTGGACTACAGTTGCAGTAGGAGAGAACAGCTTACAGGCTACGGTCGATATCTGCATTCTCTTGCCCTGGTAAGAGGTTGCCTAGTCGGACACACATGCGGTTACCGATCGTTGTCATTCACGGAATTGGGTCTACCCCTCCTCTACCCTTTGGGGCCTGTTTGGCTGGCAGGTGGTGGGATCCCTTCCACTACAATGACGCTATCTCTCTCAGAACAAGGGACTACATGAGAGACGGGGCAAAACACCTGCTTCGCTTAGGGCTCCTCTCCACGGGTGGATCGGCTGGCACCCTACTGCCACCTCCTCTCAAGCTGGCACCTTACGGCCTCAATCGTCGAATGTCCCGGAGGACACACAGTTGCTGGCACGCCTGCCACACCCCTCCTCTCTGCGCTTCTCAGCTGCCGCCTTCGGGGTGGTTTCCCTTATATCCTTCGCGTCCGGCGCTTCGGCTCCCTCCCCATGGCCCTCATCATATGGCCGTTGGGTTCCTATATGGATTTGAGTAGTGATCGTTGGCCCTTAGGGGTTGGGTTTGGGTTTCTGCCTTTAGGGGTCTCGTTCTTGAGGTTGGGGCGGGTTCTTGGTTCACGGTCGGGTAGTTAGCTTTCTTTTGTCGCTTGGCGGTGGGGGCTTTTGGGTGGAGCAGTTTACGGGCAGGATTTCGGGCGGGAGTCGTTTTTTATACCCCAGAGGGTTTTTTTAGCTCTGTCGTTCGGCCCGGGGCCGGGGAGGAGGGTTTTTTGGCGTCATAGTTAGCACTCCATATGCCTTTTGTGCCTTAAACAGAATTCAAATAAGTCAAACAAAAAAAAAAAATCACTAGTAGTAAGTCTATCCTCAGTGACTGGAGAAGAGATCTTATCAATATAGTCGTTCTACTTTACTTCTATCTTCACGAGTCTTCTTGACTATCTCTGAGAAAGAAGATTATAGCGCCTAGTGTATACTCGCTTGACCTTAGAGTTACCTACCCACTAATAAGTAGATAGCATAATTATATGATACATGGTAAATGACAGAGGATATATTTTAGGGGGAAAGTCTATTACATGATAGTATAGATAGTATAGGTATACAGTTTATAATGTACCAGAACAAATGTTTTAGTTCAATTGGTAGTTACTGAGTAAGTACGGAATCAACTTCTGCTTAACAAGCAACTACTCTTCAACAATTATGCCTCAAATAAAGACTGTCTATCTTCCAGAGTTAGAGAATGGGGAAATAGTACCATGGTGGCAAAAAAGTCTCTGACTTTCTGATGGTGGAAATGTCTTAGATGATCTCAAAAGTACAGTCCTTAGTGTCTATGCAGGGTATCAATGGAGGAGTGATGGGGAAGACCTTCTGCTATCTGGCAAACAGGATATAATTGATGCCAGAATCTGCATCTACTTTGACAGACAGTCCAAGAAGGCATACCATTAGCGATGAACAGAATTGTGCAATAAGGTGACCCCTTAGGTCTTTGTAATAAGAAGTAAGAGAGGTTTAGTCTTGATTAACATAAAGAAGTGGAAGGCAAGAAAGAGAGGACTGTTAAAGGATGAACAAGCTATTAAGAGGTGAGACTGGGTGGAGCAGTATAAGAATTAGTCAAAAGAGGATTTTGAAGGTGTCATCTTTAGTAATAATTGCAGGAGTGAAAGGTTTAAAGCTCGTAAGAGTGTTTGAGTATTCAGAAGACCTGAGGAAATGTAGGATAAGGATTGCATCCCAGGGGTAACAAAGAGACCAGGAGCAAAGCGGATAGTTTGGAGTTGAATTTGAGGTAAAAAAAGGATATATGGATTCCTATCTTTAACAAGAGTGTGGATAGATTTATATATATTGGGGTGTTGGAGGATTAGTTGGTTGATATCTGGCAGGAAGTAGAGGACTGTTATGGATGTTTCTCGTGTTGAACATCTTTTGTGTTTAGGGTTGTTGGAGTTTATACTTAATATGTTAGCTTAGGTTAAGTGGCAAGGTTGTATCCTAGTATGCTCACACATGCAAGAGTTTACTTTCTAATGTTTGGGTGAGACGACCTTCTCTCTCATCTTCACGCAACCTCCTGTATTCCTAAATCAAGCTGAGCTTTCAATTCCTGGTTCCTGATCTTTTCTGAGCCTTTATTCAATTCCTTGGACCTTGCACCAGTTTGTACCTGCCACCAAGCCTACCTCGCTCCCGAGTCCGAGCTTCCCCATTACAAGGACATAGTTAGGAATGGTATCAGTAATTAGAATAGTGTAAAGATACATACTACAAGAGATATTATAACTTGGTTTGCAGAAAACCATAGACAGGTCATAGAATTGGGGTCTACATTGTGAGAGGTTAATGGGAGTGTGTAGATTTGGAAATGGGTAAGGGAAAAGAGGGATCAGGACTTTTCTACTATTAATAAGACTAAAGAGAAGGGTGAGATTGGTAGAAAATGAGTAAAAGAAGGGTGGAATTCTGGCATGGGTTAGGATATTGAAGGGGGATTTTTAAAATGGTGGAGGAATTCAACAGCTAGTTGGATGACTGGGGTTTTAGAGGCAAAGGAGTAGGATATCAAGTATTGAGTTTTATGGACTTTAATTTCATAGAAAGGGTGTCTTATGTATACTGGACATAGAGGAGAATTTTCCGATGATTTTGAGTAGTAGTAGTTGTATAGGTAGTAAATTTAGTATAGTAGTAGGTTTGCGATTACAATAGGGACAAAAAGATTTGTTACTATACAAAAGGAAACCCGAAAATATGTGGTACGGGGGGAGAAGTATGTCATACAGGACGGTGGGTTTATATGATTATATGGTATAAGTATACAGTTGGAAAGAATGCACATCAGGGCAGAGAAATATATGTTGTATGTTGTATGTTGTATGTGGGAAGGGAAGGGAAGGCAAGGGAGGAGGAGGAGGAGGAGGAGGAGGAGGAGGAGGAGGAGGAGGAGGAGGAGGTAGGTAGGTAGGTAGGTAGGTAGGTAGGTAGGTAGGTAGGTAGGTAGGTAGGTAGGTAGGTA
>LN891222.1:0-23765 GCA_900010015.1 Tuber aestivum
CCAACCCCTGCCCCTCCAGAACCTGTGTCCCGGGCCCGTCACCCCCTCCTGCCGCGAGAACCAACTCCTACTCTCCCGGAACCTATGTCCCATCAGCATCATATCTCCCAGGGCCGAGAATGAACCCCAGCCCCCTCTGAACCAAGCCAAGTAGAGAAGATAAAGGCAGTTGAGGACATGCTAGAAGAGAATTCTTGGATGACAATGTTCATGCAGGGCCCAAGATCAGCTCCCGACTCTCGAAGTTCGCACCCTAGCCAGGTCAGATCTGCGCAGCCCAGTAGTCCTGCGCATGACGGCACAATTGACACCTCATCCGCCAAGTCACCTGAGAGTGAGGTTCGCAATTTAGGTCAACCCCAGTCGACACCCGTGGCGCCCAACACTTTTGTTCCGACTCCCCTAGCCCCCACAGCTCCTGAAACCCTCCGCCTGTCTCCTCTTCCCCCCCAGGCCAATCAAAGGTCGGTTACCCAACCTGCCCCCATGACCCCCGATACGCCTTGGACTCCTTCGTGTCCTGGCTCCCAAGCTGCTCCAAATTCATGGAGGAAAAGCCAAGAGAGTGGCTCCAGAGCAGGGAAAGCACGTCGTCCGGAAAACGCTGTCCCACCTGGCCCCGAAGGGCAGCATCAGCCCTTCTCAAGCCCAACATGCCCTCTGCCTCGTCCCGTGGTATGTCACACTGCTACCGAATAATCATTATCTCGTGCCAGGGTTTTTTCTTTCCTTTGCTATTTCTTCGCCAGCTTTCATTTTCTTCTTGTTTTGTCCTTGTTTTCGCTCAGTTACTTGGGTTTGTTTTCCATCTGTGTGGTTTTCTCTCTCTCTCTCTTAGGCATGTAGTTCTTTGGTTCCTTTCGCAAGGGTTTCTCTTACCCCTTTGGGCATCTTGATCTTCTCTTATCTTTTTCTGGGGTTTCTCATGCGGGCTTTAGCGTCCTGTTACCCCATTTCCTTTTTCTTAGGTTTTTCTATCTTGCTTGTGTTGAATTTTCTAATTCGTTTCATATGTATATTCTCCTTGATAATATCGTATATTCCTCTACTTAGTATTATTTCTAGTTCACGGACATTACTACAGCGGAGTATGTATTATGTATATTTCATTGATATTTCATCATACGATTAGTGGATTATGGCGTGCCTTTCTTATCTGTTGTTCGGGTTTATTTCTTACATTTTATGCATCATCATGCACGGTCATCAGTCATTTGATTTACAATTATGTTTTAATTATCCGTTCACACCACCTCAGATTTACGCATGTTTTATGGGATTTCCTTGGCAGTTCTTCAGGGTCAAACACGTTCGCACTTCTTTTTCCTACTTATGTTACGGTCAAACACGTCGATACTTATGTTTTCCCTTACATTTCCTCTTAGTTACACGAAGGATGCGCACCTGTATAAATAGGGGTTACCACCCATCTTGCTTAAGAGAATTAAGGACAAGAACTACTACCAATCTGCCTTCATACAAAATTCCTCCTCGCTTAGCGTGCCCGCAGTATACTCTTACTACTGTGTCGTACTTTCGTACAAAGTTATTAAGATAGTGCCGTACCCACACATTTGAACAGCTTGAGTACTATACACTAGATTTCTTCCTCCGCCACCACGTGGGCGTCTTGTATTCTTAGACTTTCCTTCCCCAGTTGTCCGTCGTTCTCTGGTTGTCTGTCACTTGGCGTTTAGAACCCCCATTGCTTCAACATTTTTTACTCCACTACCTTTTTGTTGCATGATTGGGTGTGCTAAATGGACTTGTATTCCTAGAAATTTCTTCTCCCAAGGTGGGCAGCCTGGGTTTTCAATCCCCTTGCTTCAATATCTCAATATCTGGTATTCTCCAAGTTAGCCCCTGTGCCAGTACTCGGGTATACCCCGAACCACGTGCCCACTCAGTGACCCCTCTGTTCCCAATCCCATTTAGGCATAGTCTATATCTAGCGCGAAGTTATACAGCTAAATACTACCCGTAATAGCTAGATTTTGGATGCCACTCTCCTCTCCCGCGTCCTTAATTTCCACTTTTGTTTACACCTGAGATCACGCCCTATGACATCATAAGGCTAAAGGGAATGATTGTGGGCATACCACAGATCATTCAGAAGTCGCCTTTTTCGTAGTCAAACAATTGAGATCAATCCAGAGTGATGCTACATGATTCTCTGACATGCCGAAAAGACCGCACTCAACTACGGCCAAGATGGCGATGCACATATAGCCGTTCATCTATCTGACGTTTTATTCATGCTCCTCCTAACCGCCGGTAAAAGGGTGTTCCAAACCCCCACCTCTTGGTACCAAGGAAAGACAGGCACTCGTTACTGTAAACTCTTGTGTGGTTTCCAAGATTCCAATTCTCGCCATCCAATAGTAAGATGTACGTTGGGTTTTGTAACAGCTTACCTTTTTTGAGTTTTAGCCTTTAGAGGTGTTAAGTCTAGGCTATTTCACAATTGGCTATAGCAGTGAAAAGTGGGCATTGATCAGGTTTCATCCTCCCCAAGGTGGCAAAAAAGAAAGGAAAGACAGCACATCAGTTGAGGTTGAGAACCTAGATTTACAAAAGGCAAAAAGGGTCCGCTTGTGGTAATAGGATACAATAATTGCAACTCCAGGCACACACTGACCCATGGTATCACTTAGGTTAGGGTTTGTATTCACAGCAACATCGCGGCCCACATCCACGAGTACAGTACTCATGCTCGAGTAGAGGACAAGTTAGTTTATGTTGCGTCTTAAAAGGTTAATTTAGTGTCATCACGATAAGGGTCGATTTGGCAGGTCTACCATGGGTTGATTTAGAGGAATTTGCATGAATTTGCCTAAAGTGTATATTGAGAGAAAAACTGTCTGACGTAGGTGGATATCTTAGTAGGGCCTGCGTATACTCTGCACTTACACTGTAACCCTAAATAGGAAAGACTGATTATGGGGGTGATGACACCAGGAAGAGACAGTGGGTTTATAAGAATGCCCTCTTCCACCCCAGGCTTCTTCCCTCGTTTCCTCTCACCTCCACACCATGCTCAAGCTTCCTTATTCGCCCGTCAACACACCATGCTCTCTGGTCCGACCTAACCTCCCCCATCCAGAACCTATCCCCCATACATCAAGGTTGTTTTTTTCATTTTGGGCCTCTCGCGCCCGGTGTCAATTGTCCAGCTTTTTTTTGTTCTTTGCTCCAGGCATACAAAACCCCCCTGGTATCCCCTCCTCTTGTATTCGAGAATGCTACCCAAAACTGCCCAAACTGCCATTGGGCGCTGGAAGTATGTATCTCCTACCAAACTAGTTATATCTGACTAATATTGATCTCTCTATGTTTGTCAGACATCTAGCGAGTCAATCAGAATATGCCATGGGATCAGCCAAACGGAGAAAAACTCTCCCCCAGGCTTCTACCGTCGCCAGCACGAGTCATGCGGGACCCCACAAAAAGCCGGAATTCGAACTGGACGTGGAAGATTCAAAGTAAGCAAAAGAACTCCGATCCAGATACTGGGAGACTAGAAACTTACACGCCTTAGCCTGAAGCACCCTGGACCCCGCTTTTTGCACCGTCGCGCTCCTGCCGGTTAATCAACAAGCCTGGCCTGAAGGGGCACCATCAGGCCTTCTCAAGCCCGAAGCGCCCTGGGCCCCCACTGGTCGCCCCTCTATCGCCCCGTCATTTACCCCATCATATTACTGCCTGGCCCCGAGGGGCAGCATTGGGCCTGCTCAAGGTCGAAGCGCCCTGGGCCCCGCGGTTCGCCCCGCTGTCGCCCCTCTGTCACCCCATCGTTTACCCTGTCGTATTGCCGCCTGGGCCCAAGGGGCAGCATCGGGCCTTCTCAAGCCCAAAGCGCCTTGGGCCCTGATGTTCACCCCTCTGTCCCCACTCTGTCACCCCTCGGTCACCCAGTCGTTCGCCTCGTTGTATTGCTACCTGGTCCCAAGGGGCAGCATTAGGCCTTCTCAAGCCTGAAGTACCCTGGGCCCCACTGTTCGCCCATTTGTTCACCCGTCATTGGCCCGGTCATGTTGCCGCCTGGCCCCAAGTGGTAGCATTGGGCCTTTTCAAGCCCAAAGCACCACGGGTCTCACTACGACACCGGGATGGCCGCAGCCCTCCAATCCCAGCAAGCAACCAGGACAAGGACAAGGATACGATACCACCATGCATAAGAGACGCGGTCGCTGTCTTTGACTAGACTGTAGTATGATTTAAAAGTTTACATACTTGCAGATATGAACGTTATGGCTAATTACAAACACAGGATGAAGAAAGCAGTGCTAGTCAATCTCAGACGGCAGCACCCTCCAGGAGCCTGTTTTCCCCTTCATCCGGTATGCAGTCGGTCGGCCCTTCTGTACCGAAAAGTCCGCCACTAAACCAGGATGCCACACCCCCCTGCGAACCTGCAACCCAGCACCGTCACCCCACCCTAACACCGAACCAACCCCTCCCTCCCCAGAACCTGTATCCTGACACAGTCATGTCTCACTGGTACAAGAACCAACACCTCTGCCACTAGAACCTGTGTCCCAGGGCCGTCGCCCCCCCCAGCCACGAGAACAAACCCCTTCCCCTCCACAACCTGTGTCCTGGCGCCATGACATCTCCCCCATACAAGAACCAACACCTCCACCACTAGAACCTGTGTCCCAGGGCCGTTGCCGCCCCCAGCTGTGAGAACAAACCCCTCCCTCCCCAGAACCTGTGTCCCGGCACCGTGACGTCTTCCCAGTACAAGAACCAATACCTCCGCCACTGGAACCTGTGTTCCGGGGCCGTCGCTCCCCCCAGCCAAGAGAACAAACCCCTGCCCCCCCAGAACCTGTGTCCTACCAGCATCGCATCTCCCAACGCCGAGAACCAA
Source organism: Tuber aestivum (assembly GCA_900010015.1). Lineage (NCBI taxonomy): Eukaryota > Fungi > Ascomycota > Pezizomycetes > Pezizales > Tuberaceae > Tuber > Tuber aestivum. The sequence continues at coordinate 4,874 of LN891222.1, forward strand.
CTCCTGCCCCCCTGAACCAACCCAGGCGGAGAAGATGAAGGCGGTCGAGGACATGCTAAAAGAGAAACTATGGATGTCAGAGTTCATACAGGGCCTAAGAACAGCCCCCAACTCATGGAGTCCGTGCCCTAGCCAGGTCAGATCCGCGCGGCCCAGTGGTCCTGAGCATGACGACACAATTGACACCTCATTCGCCGAGCCACCTGAGAGCGAGGTTCGCAATTTACGTCAATCCCAGTCGACACCCGCGGTGCCCAACACTTTTGCTCCGACTCCCCTAGCCCCCTCAGCTCCTGAAACCCTCCGCCTGTCTCCTCTCCCCCCCAGGCCAATCGAACCATGGCTACACTACCCACCCCCCATGACCTCCTATGTACCTAGGACTGCTTAATGTCCTGGCTCCCAAGCTGCTGCAAATTCTTGGAGGACAAGCCAAGAGGGTGGCACCAGCGCAGCGAAAGCACGTTGTTCGGAAAACGCCATCCCACCTGTCCCTGAAGGGCACCATCTGGCCTTCTCAAGCCCAAACCGCCCTGGGCCCCACTGCTTGCCCCTCTGTTTGTCCCCTCATTTGCCCCGTCGTGTTGCCGCCTGGCCCCAAGGGGCAGTATTAGGCCTTCTCCTGCCTGGAGTGCCGTGGGTCTCGCTGCTCCGTACTACGCACGGCCACCAGATGATCAGTATTTCGAGCAGTAGTTTATTTCATTTTTCCCCAAGTTTTTACTTGTAGATGCTCTTTGTCTTTGTTCTTTCCTTTGCCGGGGTTCTGGTCTCCTTCCCTGCCTGGGCGCCTTGACTGTCTCCAGTTTGCAGGGGTTTCTCTTGCTCTTTGTTTTTTTTCTCTTATTTCTTACCCATTTGGGCATCTGGTTTTCCTGTTCTCTTTTCTTCAGTTTTCTCGTATGCGATTTAGTGTCTTGTAGCTTAGTTTCTTTCTTATTTTTTTCTATCTCACTGGAGCGCTACTTGCTGGATTCCTGCCTTGGCCGCTGCTTGGGCGTCTTACTTTTATTACGCTCACATGCCTCGCCTGTCCGTCGCCTCCTCGTTGTCTGTCTGTCACCTGGTATGGGGAATCCCCCTTACTTCAGCCTCTTGCGGTATACCACATTTTTTTGCACAATCATGCATTATGGGCGGACTTGTATTCTTAGAATTTTCTTCTCCCACAGTGGTCCGCCTGGGTTTTCAATCCCCTTGCGTCAATATGTGATATCCTTCAAGTTAGCTACTGTCCTAGCACACCCTAAACCACGTCTTCACTCGGCGACCCCCGTGTACCTAGTCCATACCTGGCTAGGCGTCCTGTGTGCGTCTTGCAAATTTTTCCACGATTGTTGACTACCAACCCTGTATGTCCGACGTTCAGCTGCGTCAATTCCAGATCATCCAGGGAAGACATTCGCTTCTGCTAATCTCATTTAGGTACAGACTATATCTAGTGCGAAGTTATATCGGTAAACCCTACTCATTATGGCTAGATTTTGGACCCCACACTCCTCTGCCATGTCCTTCATTTCCTCTTTTATTTATGCTAGACCTCACGCTCTATGATAGTTGGAGACATTGGCGTTTGATCATAGACATTATATTGAACATTGGGAAATCAGCTTTTTCGTATTCGAACCCTGGAGATCAATATCGAGTGATGCTTGATGAATCAAGATGTACCCCTAGCTCTAGTGTATAAGACCTGCCACATCCTAATGAATATAAGAAACCTACACAATTTTTAGATTTTATTGCAGATATACTATTTACACTTCTCTAACCACTGCGTTATCTCTCTCCTATCTGTATAACTCTTCTATCATGCCACTGGAGCAACGATCCCACCTCGACCGTCAACCGACCCCCCGCATTGGTAATATGTATGGATGTAAACGCGACATCAGACCTGGCCCCATGAAACCTGGGGAAACGGGATCCAAATCTCAACAAAACAATTCACACAGCTCCCAGAGCCTGCGTATGAATGACCAGGCATCCCGTCTGCCTTCTTCTGCCCTGCAAACAACAAGCCAACTAACAAGACCACCGAAGCCCTCGCGTAAAAGTACACTGAAGGCAGCTGTGCATCCCGACCCCGAAACTGATGCTGAAGACCAAGTGTATGTGGAAGCTGTACATATATCGGTGGAGAGCAGCAATGAGTACCAAATCTCCCCGGGCTCCTCAGAATCAGAATCAGAAACCGATGCTGATGTGGAAGACATTGATCTCAGTGATGGGGGAGCAACAACTCGCCGTCACAGGTCACAGACAGCAAACAGAAAGGATACCAACCGAGGGAAAACAGTTCCGATTTTGACTACTGCTAGATCACAGCAATCCAGCCCTTCTCTGCCGATGCCCGCTGTCCCTGCCCGCATCATTCATGGTAGAGCCTCCACTCCTGGTGTTCCATCGTCAATCTCAGCAAGGAATTCGTCTCCACCATGTCGCTCAAGTATGCTTTCCTCGGATATCAGAAGCTCTGGCCCGGCAGATCATCTAAATGTAGCCCGACGTGATGTTTACTGGCACAGAAGTAGCAGCCAGATGAATAATGTTACAGGACTTGAAAGTTCTATATTACAGCTAGCCAGGGATCTAATTCTCCAGTACACTCTTTTTGATGACCCACTACCTAACATAGTTGTTCTGATGGCCAAAGTGTACAGCATTTGAGAGGATGTGTTGAATATGAGTGAGGGTTGCAGACGTATTGAACCGTCCGAGGATAGCATAACAATAGTAAGTGATCCTAGCCAAACATCTAGACACATGGCAAATTATAATAACCTTGATAGATATGCCAAAGGCACTCAGGTGTACGGTCACAATTTGTTTATCATGTGAAGCATCACATAGTAAAGTTATATGAACTGCCACTGCCACAAGGTGCAGCAGCCATCCCACCTAGAGTAGATTATCTTCTGGAAGGAGACCGGTTCATGTGCAATGTGAAAGGGTATGAGGTTTGTTACCACAACGACTAACAATGGCTATTGGGTACTATGACTAACTATATATGAATTTGGACAGTGTCTGATCCTGCGATTCCTTCTGCCCCAGATCCCCAAGGCCATATATGACAAGTACTTTGCCAGGAAGAAAATGCAAGGCAGGATAGTTCCTGAGTTCCTATCTAGGATCAACGGAACTATGATCTGCTTGACGTGCGTTATACTATGCCACACTCTCTGGGCATGGCAAACGGGTAAGTATGAACAGCCGAAAGACTTCAAGCCTGATATTGTCATGGGTAAGAATCTCAGAATATTCTCGTGGGCCGTAGTGAAGGAGTCTGGCTAACCCATGACCCACTTAAGACCTCTTGGCATGCCAGAGGCAAATATGGCAGAGATTCCCTGTGCAGATCCAGGTGCTGTTGGTCTAAAACATCCGCCAAATCATCACCGAAAAGCTCCTGCAACAATACGGGATTCAGAATGATTGAGTAGAAGGGTATGATGATGACATTGATGCTGTAAGCACGGACCTCGAGCGCAGGAAATCCAACCAGGCTCCCAGCCAATCCTGGCGGGGTAGACAGACAATGATCAACTATCCTCTAGAGGCCTATTTGGGGTGCCAGGGCAGCCAGAAACAGTTGCAGCATGACGATGTTGCTTTCGATTTTAGCCAGACGGCCATTGGACGGGCTCTTGGCTTTCCTCATTTTGAAGAGAATAGTCTAGACAATACACCGGAACACACAGGACGTCCGACGTTGGGGAGCGTGGGCAGTCCATGTATTTTATCATGCCTCACGCTTAGTCTGGATGATTCACAGTTGGGGCAGGTGACCGCTATAGAAGGACAGCAGGAAGTGAATTTTGATTGCGAGAATGGAGGCAACAGGTCGGTGGGACCAGGATCGAGAGTGGGCTCAATGGGGCGCATATGGGTACTGGCAGTACCGGTGGGATCGCAAGCTTCAATAGCTCCTAGTGTACTCAATAGATTAAAATGGCGGGCCAATGTAACACCATATGATAGTAAATAGAGTATTTACAGCACATATCAAGACCAAATTGTAATCCGATGTGGTTACCGAAAGTCCCGAAACATATGGAGTATGTTCCAATTACGGCAAGAAAATCCTGATAACGTCAATTGAAAGTGTGAAATCAGGATGGAAGAGGTGGGTAACATAGGACTCGGGGCACACGGGAGTAGTTCTTCGAAGTCATGAGACACAGGAGCAGGGACAGGAACTTACGAGAAGGAGAGCAGACGAGACATGCGGTGGGAGGTAACCGATATAGATTAGGTCATCCAAACAGAATTGGCTTTACAGGGACAGGAGTGGAATACATGGGGAGTGTTGATGGACGTCACAGCGAGAGGCGGAAGCAGCAGAGATTCTCCGGACGCAAAGCAGGTGTGGCTGGATGGCCGGGATGCTAGGCAGGAGGTCCAGGGGTGTCTGGACGGTGGCTGGGAGAAGTAAGGGTGTCAGGACGCCAGGCAGGAGTAGTAGGAGCATCGGGACACTAGGGGGGAAAGGGCGTGGGTTGTCAGGACGCCTGGAACTGAGCTAGCAAGGGGTCACAATGCAGGGGAGTTGGAGTGCCACGCGTCCGGTGAGCGTCAGGATGCAGGAGGGTGCGGATATGAATGTCAGGATGCAAGAACGGATTCAGCTGATGTCCTGATTAACGGTTTGCGTCCTGTGCGTCCTTTGCGTCTGACGCACAGGTTGCACAGGACGCAAGAGTAAACTTTTGCTGATGTACCTTACACTTACAGAGATATTCAGACCATCAGATTTCTCTGATATATACTCTTGTCATGCCCATCTGGCTCTACCACTTGATCTCTTGGTCACATATATCAGCATAGCTCCAGGTTGCTACAGCTCATCATTGTAGGGTTGTTACAGTTGTTGTAGAGTAATCAATTTGTCTCCTGAGATATTACCACAAATATTGAGAATATCATAGCATAGCAAATTGAAAGTAGAGGTTACAGAAAGGGTCATCTTTTCAGGCTATTATTTACTCCTTTTACAGTTTAACCTTAATACAATACCAATTTTCCCTGAAATATAACAAAAGAAATGCTATCTTGTCTGCACACCAACCAGAGTCTACGGTTTACACTAGCAGCTCTATTCTACAAGACAAAAACAGCAGTATTTCCACTTAGGCGACGTTAGCTTACTGTGGTAACATCATTATTATAAGAAATAAATAATCATTTCTCTTGAACCCAATACTACTAAAGGCCAAATCCCACTATTATAACCAAAATGCACGAAACCCCCCGCCAATGTAAAATATCTTACCCCCAACCAAAATATCGTAAAAAGATAGAAGAAGGTCGTCTTCCCAGTACACCAAAGAATGGCATAATCATTTTTCCCCACAAACATCAACTCTGGATGGGACAGCAGTCACATCAGGAGAAATGATATAGTATGATACTCCTGGAAAAACCTGGGTTCCGTACCGCAGATCACGAGAATACCTCAACCAAACCACTAGCCCGAGCGCCAAGGTAAGAATAACTCCGTCCGCCGGTATCTCCCACCAGAGCGCCCAAGTCAGCACGGTCTTTCTTCACACCACACCATACCATATCCATTCCCACACAGCCGGTATCGAGTGATACTCTCGAGATCTGCGATCCGAGCAATTTCCGCCCCGGTATTATTATCCACTGGCCAACCAGCACAATAACTAGTATGGACAACTACCGGTATAATACGGTATAATAGTACTGTACAGTACGTACTCGCAACTCGTACGCCCAACCACGACTTCAAGCCCTACAGGCGCACATCTCTTGGCGAAAACCAAAACGGCAGGTAGGTCTTCGTATTATATCATCATTTATAATACCTTTCTTCTCCTCTTTTTATTTTTATTTTGCCCTTCAATCCTTTCTTCAAGAATACCGGTACCGCTACGGATGTTCAAGTAAATTTAGATTAAATTCGGGAAAACACCCCCTCTGCAACCCCGCTCGGAATGCCGTCTTTTTTCTTCTCTCTCTCTCTCTCTCTCTTTCTTTCTTACTATCTTTACGTGAAAAAGAATAATAATACCGTTGATGATTGCGTTTGTTGGCGGGGTATTTTCTTGTGATGGGAAAAATAAATAATAAATAAATTGGTATCGTTGGAAGTGGGCTTATGAAATCCTGTTGAATGCTTACGTTTATTGTACGAGCACTGTACTGTGCAGTACTGTGCGGGTGAAAATTAAAAGAAGAAAAAAATGAAAAAATTTTACACTAGGGTTGAGCGGAGGTCATCCTTCCGGTACCGCGTCCGGGAGATCTCCTCTGCAGGGTTTGGTTTCCGGTACTTTGGAGGAGTGAGGAGAGAGAGTAAAAAATGAGAATAGGTTAAAGTCTATATTATAATAATAATAATATATTATCAGGTTACTATAGCATTGGTATGATATATTCTCGTGTCTTTACTCGTAGGAGCATGATATGATGATAACTCTGCTGTGCCCATTCTTTCGTCGAAAGTTATGATAGCATCCAAGACGGGAGCTTTCACTTACTTTTTTGACTTCAGCCTAATAATATAGTGCCCAGGAGAGAGAGGGAGACGGTCCAGTTTAAACGGCCCATCTCACACCACACACCGGACCTCAGCTAGAAACTTCAGGTTGAGGATAACGACGAATTGAAAGATGATACCCAAAATCGCCTTTTTCTTTTCCCCCCTTCCACAAGAAACTCAGCAGCTTGCGCGACAGATCCAGGAGTTAATCCAGTGCTATTCGTGCTGGGCGGGTGGGTGTATGGAACGTTATGGGGGAAAAACCATGGTATTAATCATGCCGTGGAGAACATAGATTGCCTACGGATAATAAACACTTGGACCAATTGCGTTAACAACCCCGGTGATGCGGCTTATTGATCCCCACGCTTCACAAAGGAAGACCACCTCCTACCAGAGTAGAGTAGTCTCTCTCGCGGTACGGTGCTTGTGGGGGTGGGGGGTGAGCGGGGCGTTTGTTCTTTTGTTCAGTGCAATTGGTGTAGCTCAGTGCGGTGCTGTACTGTACTTGTACTCTGTACCCAATAGCGCATTACACGTCCAACTTATCTATCCGGCCCGCTAGGTTAAAGGGGCTTAAGCGATGTCCAGCATTTCCACTCCGTTCAAAGCCCGCACTTCATTGTAGTCTAATCTATGATACCGGTACCAAGCCCCAGTATCCTCCGAAATCGCTCCCCAAAGTGGGGTCCAAACGTGTAGCCGGGACATGATCCAGGGTGCCATTACCGCTACATGTCCCTCGGTAGCAAGTATCACACAGCACCTTGCGTGCCAGACGTGATGACCGGCGCCCACCGGGACCGGGCCAGATATGATAGCACCCCCCATCCCGTCAGAGAAAGAATTTCCAAAAATTCGGGTCGACACCAAAAGACAGCACGTCGCCGAAGCTTATTGTCCCCATATCATTACCACCCGCTTTGTAATCCAAATCCGGAGACGACAACTCCTGAGAAGCATTCGCCTTTTCCACGCGCGGGACAACACCAGCCCACTTGATCCGTTGGATCTCATTAACCGGGATTCGCTATCCCCTTAACTTGCCACACTAAACCTATCCTGCACCCCCAGGCAAAAAATCTATTCTGATAACGAATTTCTAAAGTTTGTTGTTGTTGCAAGTATCACACTGTCCGTATGGCGCCATATTTGCGATCCAGAAGTAATGTTACTTTTGTTAGTTTCTATCTTTCAACTACCTAACTGCCAAAGTGCCTAGCTAACCACCATATAATTTAGCTACAGTACTGAATACTGTACTGTACTGTACTGTACTGTACATCCCCCCTCCATCAATGCTCAAGTCCGCCTGCCCGATCCTTGAGAAACCCCCCAAAAAAAACTCCATCCAAACTCCACATCATCATTGTCATCACCATCATCAAATTCGTAATACCTTTTTCCTTTTTCCTTTTTCCTTTTTTGTAACAAGAAAAAAAGTGTAAAATAAAAAAAATAAGAGGATAGAAAGGTATCATGGGTCATTAATCATCAACCATTCAGCAGTAGCACTAAAAGGTAGCGCTGGTGGTGGGTGCTTTTGGCTAGAAGGGAGTAGAACAAGAACGAAGGGAAAGGGAATTCGTCAGGGGCGTTAAAAAAAAGGAAGTATGATAAGCAAGGGGGAAGAGGGGGGGGGTATCTTTGATTTCCAGAGATGAGGACACGAAAAGGAAAAACCAACGCAACATGTAGTAAAGTAGGTACCTTCAATCCAAGCGACGCAAGGTACGATATGCTATAAAATGCGCGTGCAGAAATCAAGCTACCAAGCCTGCAAGAATAACCATTTCGTCTACCATAGCACAACCACCAGCACCCCATTGCAGAGCAGTCCAGACAGAAAGAATGGGTAGGTCATTCAAGCGTATGATGTCGTAGGCAGAGGTAGTCAAACAATAGAGACTACCTCTCTCCATCCTTCCCAGTCCAGACACAATGCAACGAAACCCAAACCGAACCAAATCTTTTTTTTTACCCATCCCAACCAAACCAAACCAAACCGCCTTGCTCCTCCCGCGGTGTAAAAAAATATATATATAAAAATAAAAAGCAAGAAAATAGGTCATAATCGTCGTGAACGGCAATAAAATAAACATGAACAAAAAAACGAAGGAAAAAAAGGTAAATAAAACAGATTTTGGACTTCCTCGACTGCAAGTCTGCCCGCCTTGCTTCTCATGGCCTGCTTTCCTTCCACCCTCCGACTCCACCCACACTAATCTTGGCCCCACGAGAACGGACGGACGAGACGAGACGGACGAGACGAGAACGAACGGAACGGAACGGGATAATATGGTAATGGTAAAAAAGGTCATTCATATAAATATTCGTTAAAAAAAAAAATGGTGGGGTCTTTTAATAAAAGACAAAGGCGAAAAAGAAAAAAAAGCTATAGAGCAAAAGGAGAAAAACGTGGGGAAAAAAACAGGCGGAACACCTAGAGATTGCAACAAGATGGACTTGGTTCAAACAAAATGTGGCAACAGGAAAAAAAAACGGGCTTCGCTGCGTTACTTCATATCTTTTTTTGGAGACGAAGAAAGAACATAATGAAAATATGAGAATGAAGAGATAAGAGGATATAAGAGGCAAAAAGGGAATAAAACCACCGAGTATAGCCGGCCCATCGGATCACAGTAACCTGTTCGTGATTCACAGAGAATAGAAAGTACGGTAAGGAAAATAAAGGAAACAATAGTGAGGGAATCAGAAATAAATCAAGTAGAAAAAGGATTACACTCAACTCCAGGAAAACAAAATTCAATGTAACCCAGCGAAAAATGCTTTTGGAGATTTCGAGAGGTGGAAGAAGTGAAAAATAGGAAAGAAAAACCCAGTGAAAAGTCTATAAATAAACTACCGCCGTCCTCGGGTAGTGCCAATGGCCGATCGTGTGCGATTAAGGCGGCCGTCCGCATTCCTATCGAACGTACTCGAGTTGATTCCCCCAACAGTGGGCGTCGAACCCTCCCGCATTGTCTTGCGTCTTTTGAGACCGCTAATCCCGCCCTCCGAATCACCACCCGATCTCTCATCATGCCCCCTACTCGAAGGACGAGATCCATGTTCATCTTCATCGTCCATCTCCCGGATACGTTTATTCGATCCAGGAGTAGACGCTCCATTAACAGCAAAGGTCTGCGGCGTACCTTGGGCAGGCATAGAGACACCCATCCCCGGCTGACCCTGATATCCGTTGTCTGGAGCCCCGGTTCCATTGGGTCCGTTGTGATCAGCCGCAGCTTCCTGGCCACCATTTACCAATTGGTAAGGGTTCCGTGTCGGTGGTTGGCGAATTGTGTTCCCATTAGTAGAGTTTGCCCTGGGCGGAGTGCTGTATCCACCCTGAACCCATTGTTGAGATGTGTTGGTTGTCCGTGGCGTAGCACCGGACCCGCCATCGACGGTCCTCGGAACAGAGACGCTTGACCCAGTATATGTCGATCGCGCAGGGGTTGAAGGACCTTGACCGCCATGATTTGGTGAGCCCGTCATCTCTGGAGACAAATGGGGAGCATGGTCACCCTGCATGGAAGGATAGTAATTACCAGTGCGGTGACCATTTGCATAATTGGGATCGTGTGTATATTCTTCTTCATGTTCAGGCTCATGCTCAGCCTCCTCCTCCCCATGGTCTTCATGCTCTTCTCCCTCAGCAGCCAACCCGGTTTGCTCCTCCACGTTCTCTTCCTTTGGATGCGTGTCATCAGCGGTATTTTGTCTGGAAGAAGGCCTTGAAAGTGGGGCAGGCGGTCCACGCGACGAGGGTGGGCCCATAGGGCTAGGCTCCTGCCTTTGGTTCATATATTGAGGAGGCTGGGCCAAAGGCTGCCCAAATCTCTGCATATTCTGTTGTGCAATGCTATGTTGAGGCATAGCAGATGGGTTTGACGAATATAGAGGTGGTGCCGGCGGATATTGTTGCAATTGTTGCAGTGTACCGCCAGGAGGCGTGGTTGCCGGCGTAGTCGGCATTGAACGAGCACTATTCATCACAGTGTCGATACCCGAGGACTGGCCACCGGTGCCTCCAACTGAGGAGACCATATTTCCATTCCAGAAAGTTGGGCTTTCAGAGTTACCAACGCCCATAACACTAGACGCACTTGAAGGCGGTGTCGGGAATGAAATGCTCCGCTCCAACCCCGGCCTTTGAAGTTGATTCTGCGGGGGATGAGGTGCCAAATTAGTGTGAGGCGGGAGCGATGTATGCATGGGGTGTTGCATCGCATGGTGGTGGTGCATAGGGGGCTGTGACGACGGAACCAGCTCAGATGTATTCCTCCTCTGCATCTGGCTCTGTTGCTGCTGCTGGAGGGCAGCATTGTCCTGTTGCCTGCGGTGCGCTGCTGCCATCACCGCATTTGTCCTATTGGTGTTCGCGGGGTGGTAGAGCAGAGCACCAATGTTATGCACGAAAAGTGGGTACAACAACTCGGTAATCTTCTCCTTGTTGGCGAAGTCCAATGCACGATCGAACGGTATCCTGCAGGCACCAAGGTAAGCTTAAGCTCTCGTGTGAGAAAAACTAGTCGATAAGGACTAGATGAAACGGCGACGCACCACACTCCCTTGAGGTGCATCGGTCCAATCTTGACCACATGTCGAACTTTCTCGCTCTTCAAGATGCCATCACGCCTTCCACGAGTCATTCCCGCAACATTCAGCAGTTTCGTTCCATTAATCATATGATTGTCTGGAAGAAACAAAAATCACATCCATCCTTGTTAGCCCAAGAACACAACGAGAACATAACTATGAATACCAGGATAAAGAATTGACAAACCTTCTCTCCTCGCTACACAAACACCCTTAGCCTCAACCTGGAAGCACAAACTTCCTTCGTCCTCCCACAAGGTGGCTGTCACTCTGGGTTTCATCCCGGGTGGAGCGTGTTGACCAGTGGTGTCAAAAGGGGGTTGGTTTCCGAACCCCGTAGCAGATGTAGCCGATGAAGGCGTCTGAGGGCCTCCCTGAGAGACAGATGTAAGCGGCGATGGACTAGGCGTCATCTGAGAGTTCTGTGGTAATGGTAGAAGTTGCTGTGTAGCATGGACAGGCATCGGGCCTGATACACCTGGCTGCCCAGCCGGTGACGAGACGCCATTCTGGCTAGAGAAAAAGGGGGGGAACCCATGATGGGGTTGAGAATAGCTAGGCTGCAGCACTGGTGGTTGAGGAGGGAACGACATGTTACTACCAGAGGTAGCCGTCTGAGGTGTAGGAGGTTGCCCTTGCGAGAGATTGTGATGATGACTGAAGTCCAACCCGACGTAAGGGGTGTTACTTTGTGAATTCATGAACCCAGGGTCACTACTGTAAGCGAACTGAGAGCTGTGAAGAGAGCCTGGCCCGGGGTTCGACGGGTGATAAGGTTGGGTATTATGTTGGGGAGAAGGAATGTTTAGGTTAGGGAGGGAGTGTTGAATGGATTGCGGTGTGGGGGCGTTGGGTCCCGTAGGTGTCTTGACTTTCAGAGAACCGTTGGGGGTAGTACTGGAATGAGAATTCAAAATCGATGTGCCCAAAGAACGGGGAGACGAATTGTTCGAAACGTTGTTTGCCGACTGCGGGATTGATAGTGCAGGTGGCGGCTTGTCGCTGGGCATAGTCTTGGAGTAGTTTGGATTGTACGGCCACGGATAGACGTCAATCGGCGTGGCTCTTGGTTGAACCGATGAGGAAAGGGAAGGCAGCTCCAGCTTGCTTATTGTACAGTGTGACTGCCTTTTGATGGCGGATACAATGAATTCTGAAGAGAGAGAGGGTGTTAGAAATAAGGTCGGGAAGAGATGGACCAGCTTCTGTGTGTATTTCAACCAACAGATGTCGATGCCTTTCACTAACGTCTCCAGCAATTCTACTTCACTCCACAGAAGAGCAAAGGGAGAAGGTCAATTAAATTTTGTTCACGCCCGACGAGACGTTGAAGATATGATTCGAGCAACGGATGCAATGGGAAGAAGCTGTGGCTCGGTGGTGGGCTGTGCGACAGTTAAAGGACAAGAACGCTCGGCTGAGTGCAGCTGTGATGCAGAAACGAATCAACGGGCGAGGCGAACGAAAAATAAAATAAAATAAAATCGAATGGACGGGTATTTTGATAGAACAATAAAAAATAATAAAATAAAATAAACTTTTGGGGGGTGATCGTGGTAAAGTTGATATGCCGAACGGGAAAAGAAAAAACCCAGGCAACGCAGATGGGTATAAAAAATCGTAGTCCCGAAGACTGTAGTGGAATCGTATTGTACAGTACCGCCCGAGTTACGGATGCCACCGACGAAGAACGCGTGAAAACCGGAGAGAAAGGAGAGGAAATGCTTTTTTGGACGAAATCGCTATTAGACGATGTCAGGGCAAAAAGAAAAGAAAAAGGTGAGGATTGCACTGCTTTAGTTCGTTTTCTTCGTTTCAAATCGTAAAAAAATTGGCAGTCAAATCTTGCTTTTTTTTTGGATGAAAAATCGAGTCCCAAACTTTTATAGTATTCCCCGTTCAGTAGCGTTAAAAGCAATTGCAACTGGTCCCGTCAATTGCAAGAGTCTGGTCGTAAATTCGTTTGGGTCGTATCCTCGTTGGTCGTCGTTCAATGGTTGTAACCTTCAAAGCTGCTCCCCTCTCTAGCACTTCTGTTTCTCCCGTTTAATTTTCCCCGTTTTCCCAGTCCCAAGTCCAGGTAACTGTACTTGAGTGTCTCGGGTGGGAGAAGCTAGAAGACGTTCGTGAAGGGGAATTCCTTCTGGTTGCGCCTTGCTGCAAGATGGCCCGGTCGTTAATGATGCAAAGGAAACGCAGGGCGAGCCGTGTATGGTAGGCGCGAGAGGGGAAGGGAAGAGGGATAAGGAAGGGAAGGAATTGCGCGACGAACCGAGCAAGAGAGGTTGGGATTCGGGGAAGGGGGACGGAGGAGGGGGGGGCGCGAGTAGGGTTGGGGGAGTTGATGGGATGTGAGTGAGAGTGAGAGGATGGAGTACTCGAGAGGCTGGGGAGAGCTCGAGGAGATGAAAGAGCGAGCAAGAGAAGTTAGAGCAACGCAGGCAGCGAAGTAGATTTTACGAACGTTGATGCGGGTCGGGGCGAGTTGCAGGGAAGGAGCACACGCAGCAGTGATTGTCGGTGGGTGGTGGAGCGTTTCTTTTTTCCTTTTTTTTTTTTTTTTTTTCTCTCCTTCTTCGGCCTCTCTGACTTCTCTCTTCCTGCTCGGTGGGTGGGGAACGGACCGGGGGGTGGTGGAAGGGGGGGAGGGGGTGGGATTGGGAAGTGGGAGTGGGCAGGAGGGGAGGAGGGGACAGTCGAGGGGTGGTGAGAGGTGTGGTGCGGAGAAGAAAAGGAGGAGGCAGGTCAGAATGATATGTACCGTAAGGTGTGTATATGTGCGGACTACCGTTACGGCAATAACGTGAGAAGTAGGGTATGAGAAGTGAGTGAATGATAGCGCGGGGGGTTACGGTATCCCAGCAGCAGTACGATAGCTCGCCCTCTCTTTCTCGCTCTGCTTTCTCAGTCAACTTTCCCCCAACTCCTGTGTTCTGTAAGGAGGCTCGACGTCCCTCGTTAGTGGAGGCTGGGCGGCGAGGACAGGAGGACAGGGGGGGGGCAAGAGAGGAGCAGGAGGGGTGTGAGGGACGGCAATGAGAAAGGTGATGGGGAAGGGAAAAGAAAAGAGGGAAAAAAAGAATCAAAGAATGTCAAACTGTTCTTCCCCTTCCTGCAGTGAAGGGAACACTTGGACTTGGACCTGCCGAGGAGAGGAGGAACGCACACAGTATGTCGAAAAACAGGCCAAAATAGTGCCGAAAGTTGAATTCAGTAACAAATGGATAGGTGACAGTCTAATGATGATAATTAATAAACAAAAATTAAAATAAAAAATAAAACACAACAACGGCTCCACTTGAGGGCCGGTGGTTGGGAACACCCAAAGTTAACTGCGAACCGTGGGCGAAAGGGGGGGCCGCGCTACAATACGGTATGTGTACTGGCACGAGTATTGGTTTCCTTGCCGTTGACAGCCTCTCGGTCAGTCCTCTCGTCCATTGCCCCATCCGTCCTCCCAAGACCGGGCTTAGCGAGCAAGGTATCATCGTATCAATACCCACAGTATCATATCGCGCTGGTGGAATCGCCCGCCCACTACCCCCTCCCTCGCTCTCACTCTTACCCTCACTCTTACCCTCACTCTCACCCTCACTCTCGCTCACTATCTGTCACTCTTAGTCGCGCTGCTCGAGTACTTCTCTGAGCGCCGTGGTCGTCCTCCTGTCTCTTGCTATCAAACGGTAACATGTAGAATGAACCCTACCGGCACGTACTGTACTCGCACCAGACGTACCGTACTGTACGAGTACAATACCTGGTACAAGTGCCTGGTGAGATGCTTTCATACATGACAGGGATTACTTTGTGGGTTAACCCAAATTAACCGTCCATTAACTTCCTATCGGCTATTCATTTCCACCTTAACCCCGTCCGACCTGCCCGCTCCATCCATTCCTCCTCTTACACAAACCCTCTTCAGTCTTCACTCGCGCCTGCTTCATACAAGTGCCAGGGGAGATGTTTTCGTACAAGACAGGGATTATTCTGCGGGTTAACCTAAATTAACTGTGCGAAAACATTATCCCTGGCACTTGTATATCGCCTGCTGCATCAGCTAGGAAATCCGTGTGTAAAAATAAAATAAAACCCCAGCATTAAATCGACCAAATACCCGTGTGATGGTACTTTTCTGTATTAGTACGGCAACTCACGGTCCTACAACCAACCACAAGTACCGGTACCGCACTCGTAGAGTCAAACAAAAAAAGACCCAAAATAATAATAAAATACCGGTATTGTACAGTAATGAGAAGAATAAAAAAGCTAACATACTGTTCCAGAGTACTGCCAATGCCGCCCAGGCAATTGATGGCCGAAAAGAACCAACCGGCACGGTACCCTACTCCAGCCAGACCACGGGCAATCACAAAAAAAAAAAAGCGATACATTGTACAATTTGAACGTTACCGGTACGAGTAGTATGATATTGGTTCCCCAAAAAAAGGCCAGCACACAAAGTCACCCGAACCTGATTACCCCTCCAAACCCCCCCCCCCCGCTTCTCTCTCTTGAAATTTCCCTTTTCCCTTTTCCCTTTTCCCTTTTTTTCCCAGTCCTTCATGCCTTTCCCCTGCGGAGAGCGAGGGCCACCCTCCAGTCCGACGAGCAAAAGAGCGAACGAACCAGGCGGCGGAAAGAGAGCTGCCGGGGAACCCAACGTCCCTTTGATTGGTCAACCTCCAACCCACTTTATGAAGGAACCAAAAAAAAAAAAAAAAAAAGGAAAAAAGAAAAGGAAAAAAGGAAAAAAGAAAGAAAAAGAAAAGAGGCCGCAAGGGTTAAGAAGAAAAAAATAGACGAAAATCATTGGTCCTGCCGCAGCGACACAAACGTTTCTGGTTAGACCCAGGGTTAGGTGAAAGTTCAGGCGGTCTGCAGAATGCGGCTAGAGTGATTAGGGGGGGTGGAGTGTGCGTTGGCAAGGAGATTCCACGGCCTAAAAATGGAAGCAACCCATCAGGCCCCCTCATTGGAGAGTGAATTTATTGGAGGGATTTAGACGAGGGGGCAAGGTGATGTGAAGGAGAAATGACCGCCCACAAAACTCGTAGAATACGTTACCGCCACTGTACTCTACGGAACTCTGTCACCAACTGAGGGATGGGGAGAACTCCAAATAGACTTCGTATCATACAACAGCAAGGACGACAACAAATATGTATACATATATAATATTATATATATATATATATGTTCACTCCTGCCAGTCACCGGCAAGTGTGAACACCAGGTTGTGTAGTAATTGACTGAGTCTACTGTAGTACCGTAGATAACAAGATAAGCTATGGCAAGAGTAGGGTTGGCCGGGCGGAGCTGGAGGCGCTTTTCCCTGCCTTGGCCGTTCTGATACCGGTAACTGCACTTGGTATCATCCCAATGGCCTCGGTGCCTCTCCCACCATACTCGAGCACTCAAGCAGTTGTCTCGTTGCTCGTCCTCCGGATCTGGTGGAAACGTGAAGAAGCAGAAGAGATCGCCGCAAGGAAGGCTGTGAAGCAGAGAGAGAAAAAAACCACTCCCCCAAAAGAATTATTCGGGCGAATGATGTAATCAATAAAACAATTGTCGTCAATCAGTGATCGGTTAGTCTCCAGTAGCGCATCCGGTTCCGATCCTATTCATGGTTGAAAACACCCCCCCAACGACACGCGACAACCGGACGGAACAACTCTGAATAGCCCCAGTGAGGCAAAGCGCGTGGTCTCTGCCGATTGACGGAATCCGTAATCTGCGAGTGGGAATGGACAGGTGGTGGTGGTGGTGGTGCTAGTGGTGTGTGTGTATGCCTGTGTGCTTGGATACTGTACCGGTACCGGTACTGTACTCGAGCAATCCAACCCCACCCCTGGCTGCTGCGATGTGAATTGACGTGACCAGAAAATCGATCTGTCCTACAAGCGTATTGCTTGCTTCAGTGTGAGACACCAGACTCACAACTTAGAACTGATCGGATAATGTTGAATGGGGTATGTATCATTGATTGGATGTACCGGTACTACCCCCAAGGCTGCTCGGCGGATAAGTACAGAGAGGTAACGGCAGATGATGCAAGATTAAGATAGATGTTGAAGAAACCGCCCCCCCCCCCCCCCCCCCCAGCTGGTAAGCGTTCCGGATTCTGCTGCCCTCCCGGCTGTTTTGCTCGCCGCCCTTTCATTCATGGCTCGACTCAACACTGTGGCTGCCTGGGGTTGTGGAGAAAAAGAGACAAAGCTCATCCACTATGTGTTTCATCAGGTCTGCTTCTCAAATTTACACCCATCATCTCGGAAACGAGATGGATGCGTATCGACATCATCTATCTTACCTCACAATGGCGCTTCAGCCAGGAACGAAAAGCATTCGGAAAACGAGATCACACTGTACATAGAACGCAAGGCAACAAGAAGTCCGTAAAAAGCAAGGGGCTTAGAATAACTGTACTCGTAGGTGCCGGAGCGCTCAAAAGTGGTCTCTGGCTCCTCCAAGCTCCGCACTAATCGCGAGCCATTCCCGTCGGCACAATTTTAACAAGAATTCTTGGCACCTGGCACTTTCAACAGGTAACGAACGAGTAGTCTAAGGGGCGATAGGCTGCAACTGACGATGAATCTGATGCACGTAGTCCAAGAATTAAATGAAGCTTCTGTTTCACCCGTGGTATACGGCATGGTGGCTCTTGTAGAACACACAAACCTCAACGTCCCTTATTTTGGGGGGATCGATCACCACAACTTCCATTTCATGTACCGGTGACCATTCCTCGATAAAGCCCTACATTGGCTCTCTACACAACAGATCTCCCCCGACGAGAATGCACAAAGGACCGAAACAACATACTACACGGGCCCAACAAACGCCTGCAGATGTGCTACTCATGCTTGACGGACGCGCACTCGCGTAACTCTCCCGGATCATCTTCACACCCTCAGAGCAATCGCCATATATTCGGCATTTCGGTCAGGCAAAGGAAACGGGAAAGGGATCGCTGAACAAAGCCCTTGCTTCCGCTCTATTATGTTGCCGATGTGAGCTGCCTAGGGCAAAAGGCAAAAAAAAAGGTGGGGAGGGAGCGGGGGGTTCGGGCACCGCAAAGCAACCCCTTTTCTCCCTCCCTCCCCTTCTCTCCCTGCCCTGCCGGCCTCTTACATGCCTCCTTCTTTATCTCCGCTCCCGATTAGATAGAAAAGAGGGCACTGCAATAGAAGCATGTACAATACTTCCCCATGCCTTCTTTATTGTCTCTCGTCAAGGCATCCTGCAACATGTACTGCAACCTTGTTTGCGATCCATGGGATTTTCCACTCTCCTACATCAAGTTATGCATGCAAGGTATTGATGAGTGATTTCCTATGATCGCCCAGGCACCAAATTTTCTATCATAGCCTTTTCCTGCTCCCCGAAGACGGTTTATCGCTCTTAGGCTGCTTTTCATTCCATTCACTTTATTCCACCCTACCGATGATGGGGATCCTTGATATACGACCACATCCGCTGTGAACAATGCATGCAACGGGAGTTACGCACAACGGCCGTACCGACCGACTGATAACATACAATACGATAGTCTAAGTGAAGGGAAAAACAAAAAACTGCTGCTCCACCTCCGCTCCCCCCATCGGCCTTTGGGCATCATGTAACCAACCAACACCGACTTTCCATTTCGAGTTCCTCTAAATACGGTAGTGAAACGATCGGAGTAAGGGGACATTTCTCTTAGCGCTCTCCTGTTTATATCTCTCTTTCTTCTCTTGCCTTTTCCTTTTCTTACTTTCTTTCTTACTTTCTTTCTTTCTT